>JAFVLL020042093.1:0-51876 GCA_021397915.2 Tor tambroides
TCAGACTGCTGTTCGGCTGAATGAAGTACAAATGAAGCGGTGTCCCCAAGCTTGGGTAATACCTGTCAGACTTCCACTTGTTTTAAGGTAGAAACTGGAGACACCTTGGAACCAAACTCACCTGGAGCCACGGATGACAAGAAACATACACTTTTAGCTTTTTTCCTGTTCGCCGTGACATTGTTGTGTCTCGGTTTCTGCGCCTCAGTTTTTGTATACCTTCTTTGGAGACAGTTAGCAATTTCTGAAACTTGACGGAAAACACAAGCGTTGCATTTCAACACGGGACTGCAGAACATCCCGTGAACATCAGGGAGGGTCAGAGCTGGCAACGTCTGGGACGACTTTTCCTGCTGACAGCCCATCATCATCAGGGTTGCCAATGTCACCAGGCGGGGGAAGCTGCCAGTTGGCGCTCGTCGACAGGAGAGCGATTCTCAGGAGCTCGCCAGGAAATCTGTATTTGATAATGCAACTTCACACTCCACTGCCTTCCTCCTCAACTCAATACATCAGAGTTTTTTGGCGTTGTCGTTTCTATACTACAGCAGTCGGAGCCAATGCCTGGCATCCACGACTGACTAACTTGTTTCAAACGGCGGCTAATGAGGGATGTAATGCCTCTCGTTGTGAGGTGCGCTTGTTCTTACATGCTGAATTTGATTATCGCTCAAGGAGCACTTTCACAGATGAACATGAAGGGTGGGATGATTATTTTATTCTGTGTTTTTGCTTTGCAATTAAAGTTATACACATTCAAATGCTTCTTCTAGAGGCACCCGGAGCCCTTATAGTCCACATTATAGAATCATGTAACAAGTGCTACAAAATGTACATGTTCATATTGGCTATATATATATATATATATATATATAAATATGATGTCATGTGGTGTAACCAGGTTAAAAAAAAAAAAACATTTACACAATGAAAATATGTTAGTGTATACATCTAAAAAATATAATGAACTATTAATTCATTAATATCATCCATTTTTGGTGAGTTGCACATAACATTTCCTGTTCTTTTTTTTCTGCATGTTGGTTGCACCAAATTAATTTTGCTAGTCAGTCCACATTACTTTGATTTGGCAGAAAAGGTGTTTAAAAATAAACTATGAAACTGTGCTAAAATTATTTGTATTTTTTTCTAAGAAATAATAATAAAACACTATGCAAAACTACAATCCAAAAAAATAAAATAAAAATAAACAAATAAATAAAAATAGCATTATTGTAAATAACAATTATTAGTTTGTTTTACAATAATAATAAAAAAAAAACTTTCAGTCTTTCTACTTCAAAATTTCAGGTTTAATTCTATGTGTTCCTTTACTTTTTTGCGTTACTTTCCTACTTTTTTTTTTTTTTTTTAATGAAATTTACTAGCAATTTCTGAGTGACATTTTTTCAGTATTCATTTCTTTGATGATGCTTTTTTCCCCCTTCGTTATATTATCGGAACAACTGCACCCCCTGATATTTTTTAATAAAATAAAATAAAATAAAATAAAATAAATCATTGTACTTAAATGATTGTGAATTTTAGAATTTTAGAATTTAGCCTTGTAATATGAGACGCTAGATTTTAGATTAGTAATTTGTATTTTTTTCCACTTTTTTTTTTAATTATTGGTCTATGTAGTATTGATGTTTCATTGTTTCATTCACACAGCAAAATAATTCAGTGTTTTTTTTTTGTTTGTTTTGTTTTTTGTTTTTTATAACAATTGCCTTTAAGAACCTGTAATAATGCTGAAAGGATAGTAAAACAACAGAAATTATGAACATGCTCATAGAAGAGAAAGTCAGTTTATCAGTTAACTGAATTAATGCATTTTTGAATAAATGAATAAATAAGATATTGTAGCTGAAGCTTTGCTTCACTGGGTAGTAGACCACTAGGTAGTCAAACAATGGATGCAAGAACACAAGGCTATAATCAAGTGTGCCATTTGGTACCTTTCCGTTAAAGCTTTGTGGTCCACAGAGCTTCACCCTGGGCACAATAAGTGATTGGAAGACAGTTTCTTGTGCAGGATTTCTTTTTTCGAATACTTGCTGTCATCTATCGAGAGGATGAAAGATCTGAGTCGAGCTTCTCTCTCATGACAACCCAACTGGCTGAGCTTCAGCTCTGGCTGAATACGAGTAAAGATGATTTGCCAAAGCAGCCAGGGAAAGTTATTTTTCAGCTCCTTCAAGTCAAGCAGCTCTGAATAGTACATCAAGATTATTCAAACAATATCAGTTCTAATCCACTGCTATGAAGTAAGACTTTAAAACCAAGCAGATGTGCATCACTGACAGATGAGAGCCTGATAAGGTAATTAAAACCTAAACCTATCAGAGAAACATTGCATCAGACCGATCTAAGGTCAGTTTTGCAGCTTCTTTTATTTGGCTTGAGCTTTGTAAATGTTTAATGTAGTGCCGAAGTGTTCACAGTGAGCCCCAGAGTCTTGCCAGCATTTTGAGAGAAAACGCACTAACTGCTTCCTGTGCTGTCTGGCCCTGAAGGAGGGATGAAGGATGAAAGGAACAGAGATAAAGTTGTGCACATACTGTGTTTAACACCTCTTCTCTAAACATTTTGGGACTCTAAAGCAGTCATATCATAATTTTTGTTATTTTTTCTTCTTTTCCACTGGGGTCCACTTATAAATGTTAGTTAATGCAAGGCAAGTACATTTATTTTTATTTCTTACCAAAAGTGTTTTGATGTTGTTTTTAATAGTAATAATAATAAAATAATAATACAATAAAATAATAAAAATAATAAAATAAAAAAAACATAAAATAAAATACAGACTGGATTTGAGAGCTAAATAAAATAAAATAAAATAAAACATACAGATTGGATTTGAGAGCTAATAAAATAAAACAAAACACTCACATACAGATTGGATTTGAGAGCTAATAAAATAAAGTAAAATGATAAAATAAAACGATAAATAAAATAAAATAAAATAAAATAAAAACTAAATATACTCAATAGGAGTATACTTTTCCAACATCATAGGAAAAGATTTTCAGCAATTAGTAGATTACATTTGGTCTGACCACTTTTATGCTGCTTTTTTAGAGCTTAAATATGCCTAGTCTCATTAGTTCATGTTCTTTCCATTGAAAACAGTACAAGGACAATCTGCTAAATGTAATATTAAAAATGAAAGCCTGCTTTTGTATTCCATGAAACAACTAAAAGGATATTAAAGCAAAAACAAAACTTCTGTCATTTACACAACTTTGTGTCATTCCAAACTTGTATGACTGAAAGTAATTTTCAACTAAATTTCTCTGGCAAAAAAAAAGTCCAGTCTACTGTAAACAGTGTAGCAATGTATGAATCTATTTAAAAAAGATGACTGGATTTCGTCCACGAAAATTTGAAGTACACCTGCAAACGACACCGGACCTTTATAATGTGGAACACAACAGAAGATATTTTGAAAACTCAAGTGTTGTTCCAAACCCATAACACCTTTGTTCATCTTCGGAACACAAATTAAGATATTTTTGATGAAATCCAAGAGCTTTCTGACCCTGAGACAGCAATGCAACTACCACGTTCAAGGCCCAGAAAGGTAGTAACGACATCGTAAAAATAGTCCATGTGACATTTTTGGGTAAACTATCACTTTAAGTATAACATGAGAGTCAATAAACGATGACATAAGTTTAATTTTTGGGTGAACTCTCTGAACTCTTGGGTGAACTACAGGTTTGGAAAGACAGAATGGTATTAAATGGTGACAAATACTAAATATGAAAACCCAGTCATGAATAATCATAAAATAATTGTTTCTGCTATGAACATTTTGTGTGATGTTCAAGTCTGTGCTCTCCTTTCGCCCCTCTTGTCCTATGTGCACTCCTGTCCCTCTATTTTGGGTGCCTTTACAAAGCTCCCGATGTGATTATAGAGGATGATGATTACAGTTACATAACAGCATCAAATTAATTTACTGCCCGCAACACGGCGGCAGGAGGAATTCACTTTTCCCCCTTTCCTTTCCCGCTGCTCTGATGCTTCATGTGCCCAGCATTTCACATCTGAAGATCCTCCCCCTGCGTGCATCACCCCCTCCCCATGTACTCTGCCCCTGCAGTCCATTAAAGTCACATCAAGGGGATTAAGACAAATTGGGTCAGTGGAGCAGTCCTGTGGAAAAAAAGCGAGAGGCAAACAAACCGTGGCCAAACATCAACACCAACCATATAAAGCAGGGGGGGTTGGGGGCCGTACCGGGATTCATAGGCCTGGGGATTGTGTCTGGCTGGGAAGAAGGTGCATTCTTGCAGCCGTGGATGGTGGAGGGGTGTGGAAGATCTGGCTACAGCTAAGATCTCATGAGGGGCCTGCAGGCTGGGCCGCAGGAATTCAAGCCAGGCACATGGTTTCTGTTTTCTGTCTCTCTACACTGTGCCTCTCCGTTTTCTCTCCAAGAAGCAAAGACTGGCTCTTCATGATGAAAAGCACTGGCTGCTATGGTGTAGCTCCGGAGGGGAATCGTGTGCCAACATCATGCACACATACTGTATTGTTTGAATTTGGATCTCTTTTTTATTTTAGATCAAAAAATAAAATAAAATAAAATTCTGTTGATTTTATTACAAAAAACAAATATATATAATTTCAATGTTTTCTATTATTTTTTGATAAAACAGCTCTCAATATATGCCAATTTTATCACAAAATTGAAACAATAATGTCATTTTAACATGTTTAAAAGTGACAGGCCACCTCAGTTCAAACTGCATCACGAAGCGTACATTAATCGTTTGTCTGTTACTCTTCACTGCTATTTACAGCATAAAAAAGGTAAATGAACATCAGAAGGAATACAGCTTAATGAAATGAGTCTCTTGAGTAGGCTAATTGCTCAGTCAATATCTCAACTGCAGGGAAATGTCAGTAAAACTGCTTGTGAGCAACTGACGGTTCATCTACCTCAGGAAAGTCATTCAAATGTTCATCTTTCGAAGCCGCTTCAGTTCAAACGGCAGCAAGAAGTGCATATGAACCAATTGTTCGTCTGTTTCTCTTCACGAGACATGAATATACAAAAGAAGGTATGTTAAAAGATATAATACAACTTAAATAAATGTATTATCTCTCAAATAATCGCTCAATCAATATTTAAACCATCACAAAACCTCAATAAAACAGCTTGCGAACGACTGATGATATGTTTACCTCAGGAAAGTCATTTAAATGTTCATCTTTCGAAGCCGCTTCACTTCAAACGGAAGCAAGAAGTGCGTATGAACTGATTGTTCGTCTGTTTTTCTTCATGAAACATGAATATACAAAAGAAGGTACGTTAAAAGATATAATACAACTTAAATAAATGTATTATCTCTCAAATAATCGCTCAATCAATATTTAAACCATCACAAAACCTCAATAAAACAGCTTGCGAACGACTGATGATATGTTTACCTCAGGAAAGTCATTTAAATGTTCATCTTTCGAAGCCGCTTCACTTCAAACGGAAGCAAGAAGTGCGTATGAACTGATTGTTCGTCTGTTTTTCTTCATGAAACATGAATATACAAAAGAAGGTACGTTAAAAGATATAATACAACTTAAATAAATGTATTATCTCTCAAATAATTGCTTAATCAATATTTAAACCATCACGAAACCTCAATAAAACAGCTTGCAAACAATTGATGATATGTTTACCTCAGGAAAGTCATTTAAATGTTCATCTTTCGAAGCCACTTCAGTTCAAACGGCAGCAAGAAGTGCGTATGAACTGATTGTTCGTCTGTTTCTCTTCACGAAACATGAATATACAAAAGAAGGTACGTTAAAAGATACAATACAACTTAAATAAATGTATTATCTCTCAAATAATCGCTCAATCAATATTTCAACCATCACAAAACCTCAATAAAACAGCTTGCGAACGACTGATTATATGTTTACCTCAGGAAAGTCATGTTAAAACATAGAATTGAACTTACCGAAATGTATTATCTCTCAAGTAATCACTCAATAAATATTTCAACCGCAGAGAAACGTCAATTAAACAACTGACGGTAGGGCCTACATTTACATCAGGAAAGTCATTAAATGTTCATTGCTCGTTAGTTTGCTAGAAAACAGAAATTAGGAAGAGCATTTTGTTAATTATACTATTAAATATATCCACAATATTATATATTCATTATATTTTACTCAAACTTTTGATATATTAATTATAATACTTGAATAAATCTCCTAAAATATTTGAAATTTGTTTCTCTAAATCCCTAGAGTCCATTTTCTCAAAAGCAAGTTATGACAGCCACCACATCTCAACAGCTGTTTGAAGTAGACAACATTTTTATGGAGCTCATCCTGAATATTTAGTGGCCCTCTTCATCAAAGTTCCCATCATCTCCTGTGGCAACAACACTGCTGATGTCAACACAACCAACTCTTCCAAAAAAAAATAAATAAATAAAAAAAATAAAAAGTCTCTCAAAAAGAGTAGAGGTCTACATTAGAATAAGGTCCGCCAGCACCTGAGGCCCAGCGCAGACACAAACCATCCATTTGAAATGAGTTCCCTTCAGAAGCTCTAAATCATGAGATTTGTTCATATTGACTTGGCTACACTGTCCTAAAGTGCTTTTTAAATGACACCAGAGGGAATATCTTGGTGCCAGCTACACATAAAAATATATGAGATCTAAATGGAGACCATAAACTGCACTCTGAAACAGCACTTTATGCTCAATAAATAAGATTCATGGAACGACACGGAGATGGTCATTATCCCGCAATACTCCCAAAGCACAGCTTGAAATGAGCTGAGGGGGATCTGGCTGTTGTGATTGGGTGTGATGAGGGCAGTGTGTGTATATACAGTATGTGCCCACTACTGTATGGAGATCAGTTATTAAGTCAAGCTACCAATCAGAGTGCATTAGGAAGCGCTTTCTAAAACAGCTTCATTGAGTAGAGCAGGTCACACTGCACTGTGAACTGGGTGAAAATCCCTGATGTATGCATGCACGTTGAATTTAACTGCTCCTGGACTGGTTTTCCTGACTACAGCGCAGCACAAACGGTAATTTTTCCTCATATCCTCCAGGTTACGCAGGCTGTGACTCCTGCTTTTTCTGAAAGCTTAGCTCTATTTGGTCTGATTCTCCCCCGTGACCGCGTGAGCCTGCGAGCAGGAGAAGATCTAACATTCTCTGACAGCAGATATTCCAAACACTTCCTGAAGAAAAGCTTCCCTTTCAACACTCATATCCTGCCAGATCCTTCCCCTCTTCCCAATCGAAATCTACTACAACTGTTCTCAGTACTCTTAATTATTGTATATTAATGTTACAGAGTCTGAAACTCCGCTGATGAGGGCCGACTCTTCTTTATACTCGTTTAATCATCCATTCGTTCTCCTAGTTTAATTTCTTCTTCTTGTTCTTTTTTACATATGTAATATTTCTCTTAATACAGTATATTATTTCATATACTATCTATCTATCTAACACACAATATAACACATAATGTGTATAATATATATATATATGGTATTAATATTACATATTAATAATATTCATATTTTTATGTAAACAGTGACTTTTTTCCAGAATTCTACAATGAATATAAAGTTCAAAAGAACAGCATTTACTTGAATCTTTTTGTAACAATGTAAAGTCTTTATTGTCAGTTTTGATTAATTTTACATTAGTGCTGGGCAATGATTAATCACGATTAATCGCATTCAAAATACAAGTTTTTGTTCATATAATATGTGTGTGTGTACTGTGTATATTTATTATGTATATATAAAGACACAACTACAGTATATATTTTGAAAATATTTACATGTGTTTACATGTATATATTTATATTCATATAATTATTTTATATAAATATATTTAATATATAAACAAGATATTTTTTCTGCATTTATATATACAGAATTAATATATACAGTACACACACATATATATTATGTACACAAAAACTTTTATTTTGGATGCGATTAATCACGATTAATCGTGATTATTTGTTGCCCAGCACTATTTTATATGCATCCTTGTTATTGCAAGTATGAATTTCATTAAAAAGACTTTCTATAGTACTGTAAATAGAGTGCACTATATATATACACACAATGTACAGTATGCATAAAAACAGTGCTAACCATGTTTTGCGTGCATTCTCCTACGAATATTACTTGCCTCTTATTCTCAAGTGGACAGCCTCTGATCAATAAACACTCCAAGAGAGGCATTTTTTATTGAGGATGTAATCTTGTCTGGAAAGAAAAGGCCGAGGCACAGTGCCATCAGGCAAAGAGAGAGATTTCACAGGCCCGTCGAAGCTATCTGTACTTCAGTAAGAGATGAATGCTATAATTTGCAGATGGATGGTTGCAAAGCAACGTGCCGCACACAAACACGTGTGTGTGTGTGAGAGAGAGAGGGGGACCAGATGCTGAGTCTATGAAATGACAGCCATTAACTAATCAGCTACAGTTTATGTAATTGTTGAACATCTTTCAAAGCAAATTGTGTACATGGGTTATCAACTACATAAAAGCAAACATTCTCCCTCTCATTTCATGTTCATTATATCATCATCTGGCAGCCAAAGCGAGCGAGACAAAGAGCAAAAAGAGACATAGGAGTCGTACCCTCAACCATTGGCTTTTAGCGTCTGATTAAAATTAAATTTGATAATGTCTAAAATGTTGATAAGCACAGTACACTCTCGTTCACTTAGCACTGAAACACTAGCCTGATTTTCTTCAGTCTGAGACAGTGCTAACATTGTTAACATTCAAACCTAGTAGTTGTTGGTGGTTGCCAATGTGTATCCAGTGTTTTTATGAGTTGCTACGGTAATTCTGTTGGTTGTTAGGTGGTTACATCCTAGTCCAAAGCTGCATCCCAAATGACGCACGATACACTATTTACTTATGCACTATGTACTCATCCGTGTAGTGTATGAATCATAAGGTTATTAAATACCCTTTATATCTGGGTATTTAAAGTGCACTTTTTCTTTTTGGAATTTTCAGTGTGAACACACTATTTGCACTATTTATACTACAAAATGTCATAGAATAGTGCATGAGTATGCAATTTAGGATGCACTTCAAATCTAAATAGCCCACCACTAAATATCTATAATATTCTGGTCGTTTAATAGTCTTACACTGAAGGAGGGATGCGATATTTGATGAAATCTGTACCATGTATGGCAGAACTGAAATAAGAATCCTTGCAAAAGCAAATTTATCCAGATTACAACTTTGAATAAAAGATCACAATTACCAATTATATTCTTCTCATTAAAAAAAAAAATCTTTAAAAATTTTTTTTTTTTTAATTATTATTATTTATTTTTTTTAAGCACAAATCAAGAGAATGTTATATTCAGGGTTATTCTACAGTAGCTCGTTTACCCTAAAAAAATGTATTTGAAACAATTTCACTCTGAAATTGCTAGTCAGTTTTTACAAATTATTATAAAGAAGCGGCAATTAACGCATTGACTTGACAAGTCTGAAATAGTATTTTCTTGTCAAATGTACTCCAATTATCTTGTTTTATTACAGCTTTAAAAAATATTTTTTTTTACAGTGTAGTTTATTAATTTGTTAAAATTGTCTATATAAGGAAAACCAGTAAACCTTAAGAAGTTTCTCTCAAATGTTAAAACTCATATTATTTATTCCAACAATTCCAAACTATGTTAATGTTTTTCTATGAAAACAACATACATACATACTTAAGTGCAACCATAATTGCAATCAGTATAGTTGAGATTCATGTTTGGATTTCTTGGTTTATCACTGAGAAGGTTTGCTTGCAGATTTATTTTAAAGGGGACCTATTATGCAAAAATCACTTTTATAAGGTGTTTGAACACAGTTGTGTGGCCGCAGTGTGTGAAAACAACCAGCCTATAATGTTAAAAATCCATCAACTCATTTTTTTTATAAAAAACAATAAATCATAAACAGTCTCTCCAAACAAGCTGTTTCAGATTCTCCCTCTGTGCACGTCACTGAGGGGAAAAAGTCCCGCCCATTTGTGACGCTGCCCTATAAGCATAGACACAGCCCTGAGTGAGAAGCTGTGGTCCGCCTCCGCCATTACTGATTACTTGCTGTAGCTGCTGGAGATATACAATGTCAGCGCCAAAAAGGCTTTTGAAGTTGTTGTGTTTTGGGATGCACTAATAAACATAGGAGTCGCCATAATCTCCCCTCATCTGAGCCGAGGACACTGTGGTTAATTTCATTTTCGAAGGAAATATCCCAGGGAAAAATCTAACGTCCACTATGATGTTTAGGAATCTGTACACAAGCTTCTGTACACGGCATCAGCTCAGACAAAGTAAGTAATCACGTGTTTGCTTTCAAATTGCCTTTCTGAAAGAGATTCTTGGCACTCTGTAAGGCTAATGATGCTAAAGCTACCATTGTCTCTTGTGTGTCTGCACTGATGCTGCCTTCAAGTACTGCCAGAATGATTGTGAATAGGAATGTGGTAGTTAAAAGTTGCATATGAAAGCAATGTGAGTCGATCGCTTGAAGTTGTCGAGCTCATAATCAGAAGTGGGACTTATAAAGTTTGTGATAGCATGAGACCAGCTATGTTGTTATTTTTATCCCGCCGTGCTCCCCGTTTGTGTAATTCATAAACGCGAATTTATTACGCACAGTATAATCAGATGACTGACTTTGAAACCGAGTAGTTTCTGTAAAGATAACAGGCTTGTATTAATAGTGGAATGTTTATTTGCAAAGGCTAGCACTGCTAATGCGGGAGCTTGAGCTCTTGAAGCTCCGCCCTCTTCTCCGGGAGCAACAGCTCACTTGCATTTAAAGCAACACACTCAAAACAGCACGTTTTGGTTCATGCCCTAAAAGTGGTAATTTTAACAAGCTGAAAAAATTTATCTGTGGGGTATATTGAGCTAAAACTTCACATATACGCTCTGGGGACATCAGAGACTTATTTTACATCTTGTAAAAAGAGGCATAATAGGTCCCCTTTAAAATATTTTAGAATATTATTAAAATATAAGTTTACATAATTTATAATCTTTGTAAAACAAAAACAGTCAAGAAGTTATGACTTTTTTAAAAATGGCGGGAAACAATGCAGACTTAATGAATACTGAGTGAATTATAATGTTAAATACTGCTGAGAGAGCTGAACTTTGAGTATTCTCATATATTGTATGCAGATTATTTGAGGTAAAAGTACCCCAAAAGCAGCCTAAAATGTTTTCACTGAATATGAGCACGGTTGAACAAATAAGGAACACTGAACTGCTGAAAGCAAATCAGTGTTGCGGTTAAGTTGTGTTTCCACCACTGTCACCTATTTGCTGAGAAACACATTGTCTGATTCATGACAAACTCCTTCCGCGTTCATCACAATGACTTGTGTTGACTGCATCTGTGAAACTATTTCTGTGAGAGTGTGGGTCTGAAGTATTTTTCTTGTTCACAACCTTAAATAGTGTATGATGGAACATCCATCAAGAAACATCCTTCATCTGATTTAGCCATTCTTAGAATCTGTAAAAATGGAGCGCCTTCTCAGAAAAGCCTTTCTTTGATTCTAGAAATTGGTGCATAATTGCCGAAACTGAGGAGATTGAGTGTGGTTAGTCGATTCATTACAAGATTATTGTGGTTACAATGCATTTTTGTGTAGAAGAATCTAAAAATCAAAGAGCTGCAAGGAAGATCCGTCTTCCAGTGAATTTACAGTACATGCTTAAAGATCATCAGTCTCCGCAAAATGTCATTAACGGAGGGTAAACAACCAAAGGGTTTGTTCTAAATCAACTGCGCTAGTTTCGCAATGAATAATAGACTGTTTAAATGTACAAAGAACAAACTATTTCCTTCGAGGAAGGCCAGTGGCCTTTTTTTTTTTTTTTTTTTACAGTGGGTGTCATTTTTTGGAAATTCAAAATGTATTCTATCCATAAAAAGTATAATATAATTCAAAGCATTTTCATTGATTGTTCAACAAATATAATATTTTCGCTTTTATATAATAGTTATTTGTTTTGAAAATGAACTATATAAAATTAAATACATTTAAAAAGCTGAAAATGTTTTTGCATTTAAAAACATGAGACGCCTGGTGTCGAATGTAAAAAAGCAAGGTCTTGAGACACTTTTTTGAAAAATTATTTTTACTTAATTGCCACAATTTTAGAACCATGTGTCACGCGTAACAACAAATGTGAGTGCATCGGTCAAATGTGTCTGTCTACAGGATGTTTACATAGAAAAACAATGAAAAAATATTTTCTGTTATTATTTACATTATTTATTTTTATTTCATCTAAAGTAACATTGCAGAATGGTGCATCACGATTCAGATCATCACTGGTGAGATTAACAAATCTGACCCTCTCAGCAAATGGCTGTGACAGTGTGAAATTTCTTGGGCTTGTTGGCTGAGGGGATGAAAGTCTATGAAAAGAAAAACAGATGAGAGCCGCATCCCAAAAAAAGAGCCCACTGCTCTAATCTCTGTATTGTAACGGCAAAAAAGACGAGTGACTCACATTTACGTCACCATTTGTTTGGGCTTTTTCTTCCCGCACAAATTTCCCTTCCTGTTCCCTCCGTCAGCCTTGCCTTCAGGAGATGAAGCGCATGGAGACGGGCCTCTTTATTTGAAAATAGTGGGCGGCAGTCGAGAGGGTGTTTTAATCGCTCGTATAAATATTTGCATTGCTATGGCCTGACCCCCTGAACGACCTATTACTCCATCTCCCTCTCTTTCCCTCTCGTCTGGGCTCAGGGGCAGACACGCTTCTTTACCTCTGCCACTCATCCATTAAGCATCCCTCGTTCTCTCCATTCGTACGATTCCTCCACAGCGCAGGCCAGCTTTGATCTGAATCTGTATTCATGAGGCATCTTAGAAGTAGAAGCGCAGCTTCCAGATCAGATTTGCCGTCTGGACATGTAGGGTGTATCTGATCTTAGACCAGCAAGAATCTGATCTTAGACCAGCAAATGTGGTCTGAATACTAGAACGAGAATTGATGTAAGGCACCTACACTTTCAAAAATAATGGAGACTTTATTGGAATCAATGGTCCTAATAGAACATCCATGGAAACTTTCCACTGGACAAAAGGTTTTTTCGGTGAAAAAAGGTTCTTTAGATTACCAAAATGTTCTAGAAAAGTGGTTAGTTTATGAACTGATCCCTGAATGGTTCTTTGGAGAATCTAAAATGGTTCTTCTATGGCACTGCTTCGAAAACCCCTTTTTGGAACCTTTTTTTTAAAAGTGTATATGATTTCTGTCCATACAATGAATCTCAATGAGGTCCAAACAATGTTGTGTGGACAAAATATCTTCTTCTGTGTTTCACAGAAGAAAGAAAGTCATTCTGGTTTGGAATGACATGAGGGTGAGTAAATGATCACAGAATTTTCATTTTTGGGTGAACTAATGCTCTAAGACAAAAATGTTAGAGCTTTAGGAAGCTGTAATAAATCAATTGTGGTGGTGGGTACCTGTGTCGACAGGAACCAGGGACAATGGGTAAAGCTACTGAGTGTTTGCATGGATGTCCCTGCACATGTTCAACGCTCCCTGTCCGACAGTGGTCTCCACAGAACGTGTGCATCTTTAATTGTTCCGAGGTAAAAAGACTCATCACAATTATAGAGCATTCAGCCAGACTCTGAGCTCATTTAACTCGAGTCATTAGAGACCCAGAATCCACTAAATACAAATTTCACTTCTACCGCTCCAGGGCAAAAATACCCTTCTTTTCTTTTTTCTGTTTTTTTTTTTAAGATTAATAAGATAAGAGATTAAAAAAAATCAAAAGGAAGGAATTAAACTATTAGTTGAAGGTAGGTATCACTCAAAATAGACTGTCAGCTTCTCTGACACAAAAACATATATATACTGTACACGCAGTATTCAAAAGTGTGTTTTTTTAGTAAGTTTAGTAATTTTGTGAAAGAAATTAATAGTTTTATTCAGCAAGGATGCATTAAACTCATCAAAAGTGATTATACAGTGTTACTAAATATTTCTATTTCAAATGAATGCTGTCCTTTAACTGTGTATTCACTGAAGAATTCTGAAATAAATGCATCACGGTTTCCACAAAACTAGTAAGCTTTTTAAAAAACTATTAATTTATTTAGAAGATTAAAAAATAGAATAAAAAAATAAACTATGACACCTTGGTTGAAGGCAGGTATCACTCAAAATGCTGTTCTTTTGAACTTTCTATTCATTGAATAATCCTGAAAAAAGTATATCTCAGTTTCCACAAACATATTAAGCAGCAAAACTGTTTTCAATATTGATGATAATAAGAAATGTTTCTCAAGCAGCAAATCAGTATAGTAGAATGATTTCTGAATTATCATGTGACTAGAGTAATTGTGATTGCTAAAAATTCAGCTTTGCATCACAGGAATAGCATATTAATATTACGTATTAAAATATAAAATAGTTATTTTTAAGTGTAACAACATTTTACAAATATTACTGACAAAAAAGAAAGAAAACAGAATAAAATGAATGAATCATTATGAACTACAGTACATTTAAAGCTGAAGTCTGTATTGTGTAATAATAGAATACTTTCCTGTTTCAGCCTAACATACAGAGACAACAGTAAGTAATACAGAGGTGACACTCTGCCTCTGTGTTTTCAAAACATTGCTCTGTTTTTTTGAATAATCTGACCAGTCTGACATAGTAACAACTGGCTCAACCAATGGAGTGAGTTTGGGGCGTGGCTATCACTTTATTTAACAAATGACAGATAACTGAGTGTTTAAAAACAATTTATCTTATGCATTTCTGCTCGGTAACACAGGAAAAAAAAGGAACACTTCAGTGTTAAAGTTGAAGGCACTGGCATCGTAAGACAGAGGATGAGACAAAACCAAAGTAGTACCATGTTCCTGAGCAAGGCCTACGATTGCTCCATGAGGTACTTTTCCCGCAGTTTTATCTAAAGTATTTGATAAAAGCTTACACTTAATAGTGATCATGATACAAAACGCAACACTTAAACCTTTGAACTAAAGAAACAGGTTTAGATTTGCAATAGTTTGTGCCGATGATAACAGAAGCAATTTGCATACTGATAATGTATGTGTGTTAGTGAGACATCAGAGGAAGTATTCCTAATGTAAACAGTCAGTGAGAGAGAAATAAGCTCAGCATGGGGTCTGAAGTGAAGGACAGGTATGAAATCCATCGGTGTGCCAACGCTTCGGCTCACCAGCGGAAGCAAGCTCACCTGTCAGCATCCAGTACCGAGTCACTCGGCTGCCCACCCTCAGCTACTCCTAACAGTCTACCTGTCTCCGTCTCTCACTGCTGTCAAGGGCCATGGCGCAAAATAAATATCTGCACAAAATTAAACCCATTCTCGTCCAGCATACAGTGTGTCTAAGGGCTCAGACATACTCTAGGTCAGAGGTTTTCTAACTTTTTGACACCATAGACCAGTGTAGTTATTGTTAACTAAAACTATTTTTAAAAAATAAATTAAAATTAGAAAAGGTGTCTTGGCAGCTAACTGAAATAAAAAAAAATGGAATAAGTAAAACAAGAACCAAATTACTAAAACTAAAATAAATTAAATTTAACAGGACATAAGCAAATAACTAAATTACTAAAAATTAAATTAAAAATAAAATTGATTTCAGTCATGTGCTTCCTGTTTCATGTCACATGACCTTCTTTTCCCACCTGTTTCTCATGTTTTCATGATAGTTCTGTTCCCTCATTGGTTCATGTTCATTTGTATTGTTATATTGTTTTGCTATTTAACACCATGTGATTACTTAGTCTTGTCTTTAAACCCTGAGGTTTGCCATTTTTCCTTGTTAAGTATTGACAAGGAAAGTCCATTGGTTGTTCCATGTTTTTTTTTTCTTTTTTCAAGAACTATTTAACTATGAGTCAAGCTCATAGTTAAATAGCTCATGTTTTTGTTTAGGATCTTCACAGTTGTTAAAAAAATGCACTTGGGGTTTACTATATTTGCCTCGAGTGTAACAGCGTTACAACTAGCACCTGAACGCAACCATTTTTTTCTTCTCAGACTTGAATACAGTCTGTGCTGTAGAGTTCAAAATGCATCATAAATATCTTAAATATCACAATCAGTTGTGGTGAATATCAGAATGCCTTGAATGATTCGACCAAAGTGAAAGGTTCACTGAGGTAAAACCCTTCGGGTTTCATAAAGCTCTTAACAATTTCATTAGTACTTTGAACACAGCAATTATGAGTCTTCAGATCTCCCACAAGTGAATTAATAAAGCAGGGGGCACCTGCATTTTCTACCACTGTCCATAAACTGCTCTTAAATCAGAACGAAAGCACAGTTTCCTTAATCTCTGCCTCACATCTTGCCGGATTGTGTAAAGATGCGATTCTCCCTGCAGAGTAAAAGGTAAACATAACATTTTGCCTGCTTGTCGTTAACTAAAGCAATAAGCGCAGCCCCGGGCAGTGTTTACTCTCGTACCTGCAACCCCTCGACTGCATTGCCCTCTGACTATTCTCCCAGTGCATGTCCTCCAAACCCCCAACGCCTGGTCTTCAAACAGAACTCGAGACTAGCACAAATCAAACAAGGCCTTGGTTCAACTTGGCAGTGTCGAGTGCAAGGGGTTTGCCTGCAGACTCCACAAAATAAACGCGACCGAGGCATTGCATAACACTGACAAGAACAAGATTTTCTTCAAACTAGCAAAGGGACGTTTTGAAGCTCCAAACATCACTGCCTGCCTGCAGGGATGGCTTTTGCGCCCCTAAATGAGCCAGGTGAGTGATCATAGATCAATTTGATGTTTTTTTTTAATTTTTTTATCAAACATCATCATTGTGAGACAAAAGAAAAAGCACTTTTTTCAAACTCCAAGGCGTACGCCACCTCCACATTGAAGCCGGTCCTTGATTAACCTCAAATAGCTGCTAATTTTAGACCTTCAAGGTGGGTTCATATTCCATTGATTCTTTTGGCCAGCATCCATAACAATAGCATCATTTATAAACATGAACATCCAGATGGTGACAGGCATCAAAGCCAAACCAGCTCCCCTGTAATCTGCACACCGGCTTCTACTCGCAACACCTCCATTAAAATGAATAACATGCTGTTACCACTGCCCATCCCTCCCCTTCAAAACAAACTCTATAATTCGCCCATAAGCGAAAGACAGCTTAAAAAAATAAGGTCTACTGACTACTGACCTGCACAAAGAGCTGTATGGTTAGAAAAACAACCTTTAAAATAACTGAATTAATGATTTTAATCAACTGCCTCTGGCTTGCTTCAAAACTATTAACTAGCTTAAATTGGGAACTTTTTTTTCTGTCTACAGCGTAAAATGTGCTCTTTTGTTATCACAAAAAAATTACAAGCACATTAAAAAATGTTATATTCAACTGAGCTACATGAAATTTAATGTGAAACACTGTACAGTCTGACTATAATAGGCAGGCAGAAAGGGTAAAAACTATTTTGGGGTCATTTCCTTTTTTTTCCGAAAGAAAATAATACTTTTATTCAGCAAGGATGCATTAAATTGATTAAAAATTACAGTAAAGACCTTTATAATAAGACAAAATGTGTCTAGAGCAGCAAATCTGAAGACTAGAGTAATGATGCTGAAAATTTAATACAGGAATAAATGACATTTTTAAACTATTTTCAAATAGTGAAACAGTTATTTTATAATATAATATTTCAAAATGTTACTTTTTTTACTGTATTTTTGATAAATACAGTCATAGTCAGCATAAGAGATTTATTTCAAAAACACCTTACTTTTACCAAACTTTTGAACGCTAGATTGGTATCCAAATTCTTTTTTGATATACGTATACATATTTTATATATTTACATAACTTTCCCTTTATAGCAGCTAATCATTTATGTCTCCATGTGACCCCCACCTCTCTGCATGAGATACAATTTTAATAAGAAGAGGTATCATCCATCTATCTATCTATCTATCCGTAAGTGTCACCTCAGTTCTCTTTCGGGGATAATGTTCTTATTGTATGCAATCCTCTGGGTGGTGGAAGTCATGCTGTCTTTACTCAGAAAAGCAGAGGGAGAGAGAACTGGGGGATTAGAGCCTCCGACCTTCCAGCGCCAACTATCAAACGCTCCTGTAGGCCCCGAATGGGACTGAGGAGTCAGCAACACTGTTATTTCCTGTTACCAGCAGACCACGAAGCACTAGGCCGAGCACATACAAATGTGCTCAGTTACGAAGCTGCATGTGATGAATGTATTCTGGTTAATTAAAAAATGATAACTATAATGTATGGCGGAAGAGCACTTCGCAGCACTTCGACCTGCGCAGTAATATCATCACTCCTGAAAACTCCCCCTCCGTCAATAGAACCAATGTGTTTTCAGGAGTGATGATATTACTGCACAGGTCGAAGTGCTGAGAAGTGCTCTTCCGCCATACATTATAGTTATCATTTTTTATCCGCTTAGAAAATTGCCACGTTTTATTTTGTGTCACCATACTTACTCGTGTAACTACTCATGTAACCGTCTTTAAATAGGGAAAACATGGAAGTGTTTGGTGGCTTCTAAATTCATCCCTAATGGATCCTAAGGAATGAATGGTGCTAAGCTAAACGCTAGCATAGTGGCGCCGCGCGCTAGAGCGATTAAGTGCACGCACTGAGACGGGAGAGGTATGTATCAACTCGTCTAAATTGAGGGAAGAACATATTGGAATATGGAAAAACGGTGGCGTTTTCCTTTAAAAGGAAAATGCAGAGTTTATATAGCAGGTGCAAGTGCAAAGCGGATGTAAAATCGATACCACTTTTACCACTTTTCACAAACAGGGTAGAAACAGGGCCTGAAATGCTTATAAAACCTTAAAAATAAAAGTTTTTGTTTTTCAGTCAAATGGTCTGCTAAAAAGAAAATGCTTAACCTTCAGAAAATATTGATTACTTATCTCAAAATGTTAAAATAAATGTTAAACGAGACGTTTTCTTTTCTATTCATTTTGGTTACTAGTTACCCTCTTAGTAAAATTTGGGAAGTCTAAATACAGTTTTAAATCCTTATTGATTCTGTTACTGTTCAGAAAAAACATGAAATACTGTAGACATGAAATAAAATGAGTAACAGAGGTGAAAATTTAGCCTAAATTAAGCTGTTACTTAGTAGGGGCTAACAAGTTAGGTACCGAATGTCAAGTTTAGTTATGAAAAACTTCTTAACCATTAATTAAAGGAAAGAAAGAAAAAAACATTGGTCATTGTTTCTTACAATAACAGGGTGGCCTTGATGACAATAGAGTTTGCCTTATATAACTAATAATTTAAAAAAGTGTTAAATTTGTCCATCCAATTACAAAATTAAAACAAAATGAGACACTGTATCACTGTGTCAAGATCATCTTTATAGTATTTGCTTATTGGCAATAAATTGATAAAATGCTACCAGTTGAATGTTACAACTGTAGCTGTTTTCACTATATTTACAATGTTTATATGAGGTTTTCACACAAAATGTATGTTTAAAATAGAACACAGTACTTCTCACACAATACAGTCTTTTGCAGAGGTCTGGCCGATGCATGTGCTTTCTCAAAAGGCATTCACTGACCTTGCCGTTCCTCATCTGGAACCCTCAACAATAGGTAATAAGAGTGATCCAGGATCTTCCCTGAACATCTACTTGGTTTAAGAACATGGCTTCTGACCTACAGTATGCTGCACTGAGAGCTGGGGAAAGAGAGGCCCATCTGTCTATGTGAGACACACAGTGCCCTTAACAGACTGCGAACAGCCCTCACACTCCCTCTGCCTCCTCTGGGGATGTGAGAGGACTGGACAGAGGCTAGTCAGCAAGTGCCAGGTCTGTCCAAGGTCCAGGGGCACTTCTGGACCCATCAGCCCCTGCTGCTGGGAGCAGACTCAACTCTCACAGCCTTAATATGGAGAGTCATTATCTGTGGACTTCCTGCCTGTGATCTTAACCTCATACGGTGAAGGCGAACAGGAACCATGGAAGTTTATTAGAAAACTACCAGCAGGAACATATGTGAGAGCACTTGTGCTCTTCACTCTGGACCTGCATGTAAAATCCTAAGTAAATTAAGCCATGCCCCCACACCCGCAAATCCTTATCAGAGATCTCAATTTCTTAGGGAGCGAAGGAGGACTTCAGCAAACGAAAGCTTGGGGAAACAACCCATCATATATGCTTCTAGGAATCTGATGGTATCGATGTTTTTCGCACCTAATCTGGAGATCAGTGTTCCAATGTGAAAGAGAGATAAGCAGGGCGATCTGTGTCTGAAAGTCAGAAAAAAGAGCCATTAGACGAAAGCCTTATCCCTCTATGCCTAGAACATAAGGCTTGAACTGGCACTGGAAAACAGCCTAGGACATGTCTACAACCCAGACTATATCCTGCAAAATAAAATGTAAAATATTTATTTTACAGCAGCTTTAAAAGTAAATCAGAATATATAATTATTATATAGTATTTTTCCCCAAACAAATGAATTAAATATATAGTTATTTAATATATGTACGTATACAGTGCCTTGCAGAAGTATTCAAACCCCTTCATTTTTTTCACATTTTGTTATGTTGCAGCTTTATGTTAAACTGCATTAAATTACTTTTTTCCACATCAATCTACACTCCATACACCATAATGGCAAAGCAAAAACAGAAGTCACAACTTTGTAAATTTATAAAAAATAAAAAAATCTGAAATAAGTATGTTGCATAAGTATTCAAACCCTTAACTCAGTACTTAGCTGAAGGACCTTTATAGCCTCAAATCTTTATTTAGTTTGATGCGACAAGCTTTGATCATCAGCATTTGGCAATTATCTGCCATTCTTCACCTCACCTGTTCACCTCTCAAGCTCTGTCGGGTTGGATGGGGGCAGATGCACATTTTCAGGTTTCTCCAGAAATATTTGATTGGGTTCAAGCCCAGGCTGTGGCTGGGCCACTCAAGGACATTCACAGAGTTGTCTATAAGCCACTCTTGCTGTGTGTTTAGGGTCATTATCCCGTTGGAAGATAAACCTTCTGCCCAGTCTGAGGTTCTGAATGCTCTGGACTGGGTTTTCATTAAGGCTATCTCAATATTTTGGTGCACTGAGCTTCTCTTCTACTCTGATGAGTCCCTCAGTCCCTGCTGCTGAAAAACAGCCCCACAGCATGAGGCTGCTACCACCACACTTTACTTTTTGGATTGTACTCTGCAGGTGATGAGCAGAGCTGGTTTTCTTCAAACATGATGTTTGGAATTGAGGTTCATCAAACCAGAGAATATTGTTTCTCAGAGTCTGAGGGTCCTTTAGGTGCTTTTTTGCAAATTCCAAGGGTTTTTGTTTGTCTTCACTGAGAAGATTAGGTCTGGCCACACTGACATAAAGGCCAGATCGGTGGAGTGTTGCAGTGATGTTTGTCCTTCTGTAGGTTTCTCCCATCTGCATATATGATCATAGAGCTCAAATAGAGTGACCATCAGCATCTTGGTCACCAGTCTAGACAAGGCCCTTCTCCATCAGTTGCTCAGTTTGGCCAGGAGGCCAGCTCTAGGAAGAGTTCTAGTTGTTTCAAACGTCTTCCATTATGGATAATGAAGGCTAAATGATTCTGTGAACATTCAATGCAGCAGAATTTTTTCTGAACTCTTCCCCAGATGTGTGGCTTGATGCAAACCTGTTTCTGAGCTCTACAGGCAGTTCTTTTGACCTCAGGGCTTGGTTTTTGCTCTGATATGCATTTTCAGCTGTTAGACCTTTTATTAAGATGTGTGTGCCGTTCCAAATCATACTCATTCAATTGAATTTGACACAGGTTAACTTCACTCAAAGTGTAGTAACATCTACAAGCAATATGAATGCTCCTGAGCTAAATTTCAACTGTCCCAGGGTTTGAATACTTACGTATGCAATGGAATCATTTATGTTTTTTATGTATAATAAATTTGCAAAGGTGTTAAAAACCTGTTATTTGCTTTGTCATTATGGTGTGTGGAGTGTAGATTATTGTGGAAAAAAAGTAATTTAAAGCAGTTTAACGTAAGGCTGCAACATAAAACGTAAAAACAATGAAGGGGTTTGAATACTTCTGCAAGGCACTGTATATATATGTGTATATATATATATATATATATATATATATACACACAGACACACTTAATTTCCTACAAATATATTCATATTGTGGTATATACGGTTACAAATTAAGCAAGAAAATTACTCATACCACAGTATCTAAACAAACGTGTGATGTGCTAACCAATTATACAGAGAAATGTTATTAATTGAATCTGTATCCCTTTGGTGTCCCTCAGGTGTCTGTTTTGGGCCCATGAGTTTTTAAAACAAACCACAATTGTAAGAAACAACAGTGATCCCATTAACCTAATAAAAATATCACTCATAATGACAAAAACTACAGTGATCTATAGTGTCAGTGCAGTGCTTATTTTAGATATCCCCAACTCTATTTGTCCCTTACCTCTGTTCCTTTACAGGAATCCTCTACAACTCCCTGAGCTGTTCCCGCAACCCACCTCTAATTACCTGCTTTACTGTATCTGCAGTCTGATAAAATGCTAATTTCGCAGCACATTAATTCCTTCAGGCTGAACAATAAGCAACACAAAGCCGCAGCCCTGCTGTCTGGGGTAAAAGGAGGAGGAGGGGTGATCGAGAGAGAGAGAAGCGGAAGGAAAAAGAATGAATGAGAGAGAGAGAGGACGGTTTTCCCCAAGCAGGACTGTGGAGACGTCTAGAATTATCCAGAGGTCAATGAGATGAAGTAAGAGTTCATTGATTGGCCATTTGAAAAGCAAACAGAAGTGTTGAGAGAGAAGGGAAAGCAATGATCTATCGGCAGGACATGAGCAGAGGCGGCCGGGGCAGGCAGGGTCAGCGTACACCCCTGGGACAGCGCTAGCAGATTGAGAGAGACGGGCAAGGTTACAAGACGCTGTATCATTTAAACTGCACCTGTGGAACAGAGAAACACCAGCCTATGAGAGTGGGACAAATGTCTGTCCGTGTCCACAACAGCACCAAGAGTGGACCATATGTGCCCAAGTATGTACTTACTGTTGCCGAATTATACACAGCATGCTTTCTTTAAAGTCTTTCCCTTTTTAATGAAATAACACAATGGGGAGCGAAAAGAAAGTATAGAGAGAGGGGAATGGGATTGGGAAATGACAAGCCAGACTCAAACTTATATCTCAGTGAGAGCATCAACACATAACTTGCACAAACTACTGCACTAGTTCACAAGTGTACGAGTTAAAATAGTACTGTCAGGATTTATTAATTAAGTCGTGCAGTGACGAATTAGCACTGAAAACGTGTGGACACAGTAATTTTTATGCCTGACCTTATTGAATATGCATTTGTAGGAGTTTCCCTTTCAGATGCAAAATTTATAGGAGGAGAGTATTCAAATGAATCACTCAACGAGATTTACTAATGTTTGCGCTTGTCAAATTACTGGTATTTGTGCCACTATTTAACGCCCAAAAACGCATGTCTTAAACTATTTTGCGCTTGAAATGCCTTCAATTATTGTTGCTAGGAGGAGGCACCGCAGAGAACAGAGAGCATGTAAGGAAGAGGATTTTTTTCCACACATATTAATTTATTTGGAATGCCAGAAGAACACATTATCCGAACATATAATTTGTCAAGTCATGTTATTTTTAATTTGCTTCAGGAAATAAAAGACGACTTGGAACCCTCAGCTAGGAGTCATGCAATACCAGGACTATCAAAACTTCATGCAACCTTTCATTTTTTGGCCTCCAGTTCTTTTCTACTGTGGCTTCTTTATTTCTTTATTTTTTATTTGCGACTACGCTAATTTGCACTGCGCCTGGTATATTACATTGTTCGATATTTAAATGAGATATTGCATCTATGTTCTTTAATTTGCGCGTTGTTAGTAAATCAGTCATTTGTCATTTCCAGTGTTTTGACTGGAAATGACATCGGTGACAACCAACAATCAATGAGAGACCATGATACAAGGCAAAGGAAATTTCAAGAAGAGGAGTTGTAGTCTTACGTCAATTGTTGCATCACTTCTCATGCTTTGTGTTTTGTAAACAAGACAGTTGTTAGGGATTTTTAGTGAAATATTGTGTAACGTGTGACTTTCAGTCCTCGATCTGTTGTGTAATGTCCAAACCACAGCAATTTCATGATACCCTAAACAATGTGAAAGCAACAGTGATCCAATGACTTTGAAAATCATATAGTGTGGTATCAGACTAGTTTTGTTGTCAGTAAAACAGTCGCTTCCTATCTAAGCAAGCCATTCTTGGTTACAGTAAGCTGCAATGTTGACCAGACATCAAGCTAGTTTAAAGTCTGGCTTTGTTGGCATACTCATACTTTTTTTTTTTAATTATTTGTTAGTTCATTCCTTTGTTCACTTTTTCTTTCTCTTCGGCAGGCCAAATCCGAATCTGAGCAAGCAAAATAGAAGGACATTACATGCTTCGCTGACAACTTGGGTTTCACCTCTTTTCCGCCATAGTCTCTGGATTAGTCGCCTGCTCACACGGGGTGCTTCAGAAATCAAACAGTTTCACAGCTTAATGACTTTTGCTTTTTAATAGCTTTACTTACGCACCTCATTTATTCCTTTCCGACTCATGATGCAGTAATTAACCACATTTTTGTTTAATTTCTTTGAGGCCGTCAGGACCACTGGAGGAATTGAAAGGAGAAGAGGCAGAGCGCTTAAACTGAAGGATGATTGGGTGTTGGTTGGGGGGCAAAGCTCAACTGTGAGAGCAAGACTCTCTGAAAAAGGACAGATTTCAGTCCAAAGCTAAGCTGCCCCCTTCTTGGTCGGTGATAAGCTAAGCACTGAAAACAGAATAGTGATGCACACACAAATCACTTCCTCTGCAAGTACACAAGAGGTTCACATTTGTATATGCATGAAAGTGCATGCAGACTTGTTTCTGATTGTCTTGATTCATCAGAGCATGATGGGCATTATAGCCATTCAAATCCCTGCAATAGGCACCATATGTTCGCCCGGGGCGCCCAGCCTGATCTTTGAAGTGGGTCCCGGTAGTTTGTTGTCCAGCAGTGAGGAAATATATCAGCGGGATCAGGAGCACACACAAACGCATACATTCAAATACAAGGTACAGAAAGAAGCATTTAACAACCCTATAACCCTGTTAATCCAGTGGAACTAAGTTTAAACCATGAGGGACAATGTGGACTTTTTGTCATTCCCAGAAAAGACGACACAGAGAACACTAGGCACTTTCAGAACGGCTGGCCTTCGTTCAGTTGGATAAAAGAAAATGTTACATCATAACTCCATTAACCCTCTTCCTACTGGCCATGTCTGTTTCCACTGCAGGAGTGGAGGAACGGGAAGGGTGTGCAATGCCCTGCAGCAAGCAAACTTGCTCCGTTAGCAGCTTGGAGGACATAAATTGCAAGACATCTGCAAACATTTATCCGAGGCAATGGCTCTAGTTCGGGAAGGCCTGCAAATCTTTGAGGAGTGAACTGCATGATGTTTGTGTCCTCAACCCTAACCCTTTAATTAAAGTCTTACGGTAGGGTGTGGAGATTTATTGAGCATTACATACTTTGATTCTTTACTTTGATAGCCCAGAGAGTGCTACAAGAGAGGGATCTTCAAGTCCCTTTCATCTTAAAGAAGGCTCCGGGAGTGGGCCAAAAATGTGTAGAAATTCCTCACTCACTTATTCAGCAGAAACACATCAGCTCTGCTTGGAGAGTCGAGCCAGGAACTCATGAGAACTGCGTGCAAGCCCCTACCAGTAACTTAGTACCATCATAATCTGCACCGTAAAATGCAGGAGTTTTCCAAAATTTCACTTCAAGAGACAGGATATTCAGCTATCTCTTCTCCCTGGGAGGTGTTTCCTTGAGAAATCTAAATTGTGTGACGGCCAGGGCACGTCTGCTGCTGCATGCGACGGATAATCCGAAGTATTCCTGCAATGTCTGTGAGCTACACCCCACTACACTTTCTGCATGAATAATCGTGGAAGAGCCGCATAAATTTACATGGCCCTCCATTGCCAAAAAAAGTCAGGAAAACCCTTTTTCGAGAGACGTGACATCTAATGAAATGTAAACCACATAAGAGCAGAGGAAAGGAAAAAGTAATGTTAGGCATGCCAGGAAGTGCAGGCATGTGTTTATGGAGGTATTCTGCGAATGTGTTAAAGGTGCAGTCTACTAACCCATCATGGTCATGTTCACTACTAAATCATTGTTTAACATTTTTTAAACATCTCATTGTTAGCCAAGGCTGAGGAAAAAAAAAAAAGCTCTGTTCCAAAACCTAGTGAGCTGCAACACTTTCTAACTGAATGATTTCATGCACCACACAAGTTGTCCCCTACACATGAGACTTGACTCCTAATTGATTTATAGTGATTTGAGGTTAGCATGTCACTAAACTAAAAGCATGACACTCTAATAAGCATTAAAAAATGCAAGACTACACAAAGCTGTGCAGTTTAAAATTAAATTACATTACATTTTTCTCTAACATAAAATTTTGATGTCTTTTCTCCATTCTAGTGAAACTGTTTTCATGATGTTCCTGAGGTGATCTTACGCAACGGGTGCCACAAATGAAACGACCACGGTGATCAGAAATCGCAATAATGCTTTACACTTCTCCACTATGCTCTCTGATTATTCATGAGGGCTTTTGAGAGGAGATCATATCAGATTTGATGGAGACCCATCAGAGTCTGACAGACGTGCCACTCCATAACCTCCAACTTCCCACTTCACAAACACACCGCAGAATGCTTCTTTGCAAAATTCCCTTCGCAATCAGAAACAGACTTGTACGATCATCACAATACAGTAATCAAGCTCTGTCTCTCTCCGTTTGGCTCTTCAAGGCTGGGTTCACGCTCACAGAGGTCTGTTTGCTGAAATACATCCCTTCGTTGCCTCTGCCAGACAGATACATTACTCCTGCCAACTGTCTCGACCTCCTCTCGTCCAATGCTATCTCACGGCAATTCGTACGTATTTTACGAGGTGGCTAATTCGTACGAATTCGTACGACCTCACTCATACGATTTAGTACGATTTGTCTAAACCCCAGTGACGGGTAGGTTTAGGGGCTGGGTTAGATGTAGATCATTCGTACAAACTCATACGAATTGGCAACTCGTAAAATACGTACGATTTGGCAAAAATCGTATGAATTTGTACGAGTGAGGTCGTACGAATTCGTACGAATTAGCCACCTCGTAAAATATGTACGAATTCCCGTGAGATCGGGTTGTCTCGTCTTGCCTATTGTTGTTTTCATTGGCTCTCCTGGTCTTTTCTCCTTTACTCCTCTTTTCTGCTTTTAACTCCCTCCTCATCACTCATTTCTCTTTGACTATGTTCAGATCATGCTACTCTTGCTATTTTAGCAGTATACGCACACATACATTATATACATGAACTTTAGAGAGATAGATCACCCAAAAATGAAAACTTTGTCAGCATTTACTCATTTAAATTTTGAATAATGTGCTGGTTATTGCTGTTTTCCATGTAACAACAATGAACAGGACTGGAGTTTAAGCTTCAAAAATTGTAAAAGATCAAAGGTATTTAAAAAAATATGAATCAAATGTTAAAACAACTAGATTTTCCATAAGCTGAGGTAAATACCAATCATGGTTAAAACACAAAACCCTAAAATAAAACAATAAACATTAATTTAACAAAATAAGATGTAAAATAAAATCCTAATGTACATAACTGACAAGAAAAAATACACTGAAATACAGTTCAAGTGCAGTAAAACATGCATTGTTAAATTACATGAAGTGCAAGGGAACTAATCGTTTTTATGGTATCATTTTGACTGTTAAAATTACAATTATTACTACAGAATGCAGTGTATATTGCGCAGTGTGCAGCAGCCTATTATTTCACAGCTTATCTTTTTTTTCCCCTGAACTATAGCACCTCCCCCCAAATATCTGCTCCTCTCCGTCTGCTGCTGCTGGATGTTCGGCGCTCGCCTCCTTGTTTTCCCAACAACGCTGCAACTGCGTCTGCCGTCTGGCACAGCTGTTCTCACCGGGTCCCCACGGCCTCTTAAAAAAGGCAATAAATCAATCCAGGCACTCAATACAAGAGGGAAATTGACCAATTAAAGTGGCCCAAGATGCTTATGTTCAGGCGGACGATTTTACAAATTGGCCATCTATTTAGACTGGGGACTGACAAATTCAATGGCTGGATTCAGTCCATTAGTGTTTCTCTCTGTCTCTCTCTCGCGCTAGTGGTGGTTTGACACTCATTGGTGTCATTTCACCAGCACAGATCAACATAGTCAGACATGGATTCCTTGCAATCTCATCTAAAAACAATCTGAAATCCTTTTTTTATTAACTAGAACTCCTCTGTACACTTGTTTCTTCACTTGAAACTTCTTTCAATCCAAGAAAATAATTGAAAAAAGTCTTATTATTATTATTATTATTATTATTATTATTATCCCTTCAATCTTGTGAATGTTCCCAACTAAATCTTTTTATAGCAAAAAAGTATCTTAAGACAAACGTGGATTAAATGAGATATCAGTGTTTTAAATGAGATATCAGCAAAAAGCTAAATTACAAATTATAAATAAGCACACTATCAATATTGGCAATGTTGTTCTAAACAAATGGATTAAAAAGACCCTGACCCTGGACCACAAAACCAGTCTTAAGTAGCACAAATATGTATTTGTAGCAATAGCCAAAAACTCATTGTATGGGTCTACATTATCGATTTTTCTTTTATGCCAAAAATCATTAGAATATTAAGTAAAGATCATGTTCCATTAAGATATTTTGTAAATTTCCTACTGTAAATATATCAAAACTTAATTTTTGATTTGTAATATGCATTGCTAAGAACTTCATTTTAACAACTTTATAAGCGATTTTCTCAGTATTTTGATTTTTTGCACCCTCAGATTCCAGATATTCCAATAGTTGTGTCTTGGCCAAATATTGTCCTATCCTAACAAACCATACATCAAGGGAAAGCTTATTAATTCAGCTTTCAGATGATGTATAAATCTCACTTTCAAAAAATTGAGCCTTATGACTGTGGTCCAGGGACACATATAAGATACATTTTTATTAATAAAAATAAGGTGCATCCTTAGTTAAAATTAAAAAAATAAATAAAAATACATAAAACAAATATATAAAAATATATTAAAATTTAAATAAAATAGACAAAAAGGAGAGTAGTATATAGAATATGAACTTAATTAAAATGTTTAAACTTATACATATGTAATGTATAAAAATGTGCAAAAATTATATGGACATTTAAAAACAAAACAAAACTAACTAACTAAATAAATAAATAATGAAAACACAACAAGATTACTATAACTAAAATTGCAATCAAACAATAAAAATATAAACTAACTGAAAATATTGATTATAATATTGAATCTAATAGTATCTCAATGAAACTAACATAACACTGATGCATGATTATATACAATGAATGACTAAAAATAGCCTTTAAAAATAAGGCCAACAAAGGGAATATGCATCAAAGGGTTAAGCATTCTCAAGACTTCATGTTTTAGTCATTTTTACTTAATTAACAGGTCGGTATTCATATTTTCATATTCATATTCATACATTCAGTATATCTCTCTATATATGCCCCTATATTGACACAGCAGGGTCATATTTCACCATTTGTATTATGACTGTTATTGTAAAGCTGATTCCAGCGCACAAGACTTCATTTCAGTGTTATTTGTGCTGCGTTCAGAGTCCGATTACGCCCTCTAAGTCAACCAGCCAGCAAATCTGTGCTGAAAAATGAGAAATGCTACAGGTGTGCCGGCAGCTGTTTGCAATTTTTCTGTGCACTGGCTTTTTATGGTGCCTCAAAAAATTCATTATCCTTTTTTTTTCCTTTAATGCACGTGCACGTATGTTTGTGTCAAATCTTTTTTTGTGTTATTATCAATCTCAAGGTAATGATCCGGTAAATAAACGGATGTTCCTATAAGGCTGTTTCTCCATATTCTGTCTCCAATGACTAACGAACTGCTCGTTAGGGCTGCTCTTCTTGCTCTCATTGTTTTATCTTGTGTCAGAGGTAAGCATTGTGAGCAAATACATCACACACAGAGTTTGGTGCTCAGTACTGTTGTCTGTGAAAATTTATGGTACTATGACAACTGACAATGACAACACCAGCTGATATAAATCATCCAAGGTCTGGTTTCCTAAGAATCTCGAATTCTTCTACAAACAATTTAAAAAGGAAGAAGAATAAGAAAAAGAAGAGGGCGTTTTACTTGTATAGCGCCTTTCCACAATCTCAAGGTCGCTTAACAAAGGTAACACTGAGGAATAAAGGAAGAATAAAAAGTCAAAGAAACAAAAAAGTAATGGCAAATGTGTCCCAGTCCAGCAAACATACTGAATCATAAAATTTAAATCATTTCACTTCTTAAAGGAGAGATCAGTTGGGGGTTCTTTTTCTCTCTTTCTTGCTTGCTTTCTCTTTCTTTCTTGCTTGCTTGCAGTTATTTAGCAGACACTTTTATCCAAAGGTACTTACAAATGAGGACAATGGAAGCAATCAAAATCAACAAAAGAGCAATAATATGCAAGTGCTATGACAAGTCTCAGTTAGCCTAACACAGTATACGTAGCAAAGTTTTTTGTTAATTATATAATAAATAAAAAGAAAATAAATAGATAGAATAGACAAAGAATAGAGAAAGCTAGTGTTAGAGGCCTTTTTTAAAGAGAACAAGCTAGAAAACATAGAGTGCAAGTCTTAAAGGGTCGAGTGTTTTTTTTAATTAAAAAAGAAAACAAATAGATAAAATAGAATTAGAATAGAATATTTATTCATTTATAAACATATATTTATTTATGTACTTATATGTATGTATATAGTTGCTCCTGACTGATCCATTTCAAAATCAGACTACACGTTTTTTTTTTTTTTTTTTTTTTTTTTTTTGTGCATGCAATCATCAAAGACGACACAATTGAAAGTCAACCAACCTGTCAGGTTCACTGGACTGATTTGTGCCATTTTGACAAAGCTGATTGGCTAATAGCACCACGGGAAGACAAACAAGCTTTCACTTAATGACTTTTTTTGACTTATGACCTCAAATATAACAAAAGGGGGGAAAAACGACCATTTCACACCTTCCTTCCATAAAATGCTCACATAAAGACGTGTGAACTACAGAACAATGAAAAGAGGTATGCTGAACAGTTCAGTGCTGGTACTGTAAAATGGATGGCACTTCATCTATTGAAGGAGCAGATAGAAGATGCATGAACTTTTACCATCCTCTGAGTCACATTTACTAACCATCATTCTCTCTCTCGGTTTCTCTCTCTCACTATCTTATTAGCCCCACTCCAGCTTACGCTGATCTCAGATCTGCTTTCATCGTCTCTCTTATGATGTCTAAGGTTCGAGTAAAGCAACAGCAGCAGGTCTTGGATCAGCACAAACAGGCAACCTCAACCCAGAGCTTTTAAGAAAGAGCCGTAACGCGTAGCGCCCTCCGCATAATCTTCACGTGTGCCTGTTAAGAAATCTCAATGCAAATTCATATTTCACACATCTGAGTCAGAGCTTTATGCTCTGCGGGAGAAAATCTTCCACAGTAGGGCCAACAAATCTGATTTTTTTTCTTTATATCTGTAATTAAATTTCGAGGGATGTGATTTAAAGCTCTGTCGCAACACTGTAACCTTGCTTTTCTATTTCGACTTATTGGACTTAAATATTTTACCGTATTGCATTTTTAGATGCATTTTTTTCCGGCCGTAATTGCGACACTATTACAAATATTTAAATAATACAATAGAGTTCAAGCACTTCCATTTTTGATGTCATCAATTACCTCGTTATTTCTCAATTTCAGCCCGTTAAATATTAATATGACTCTGTAATGAGGCTGAATAGTCCGAATCGTTCACTGTCCCTCGCGGCGGTGCAGCAGTGGACGCGGGGCCGTGATGAATAAAAGCAGCACATTAGAGCTCGCTGCTCAGCCCACTCGGGGCTTTTCTGGCTACTTTGTCTTCTGGTTAGTGGTAGGAGAGTGATTCTGCCTGCAGGTGCTCCGCTTAATAACTGCATTCTTCTGCTGCAGCACACATGGAGCATACTGTCGTGTTGAGTTAGCATTCTCCAACACGCTCAGACTGTGCGTCTGTCTGCGTGGGCAGAAGGGGGGTTCATCTTCAGGAGCATTGCATTCACTTTGGAAAACATGCACGTTTTGATGCTTGTCAGAGTTGTTAACCAGACTGGGACATATGTGCGCGTATGGGTATGTGTAGCTTTACTTTTGCTGTTTTAGGACTTGTTTTTAACTGTGTAAATTGAAATTGCAGGCAGTTTTATGGGATTTTCCTTTGGGACAATGTTCTCCATGCCAATGACCTGATGCAAAAAAAGGTAAAGGTTAAAAAAAAAAAAAAAAAAAAAAAAAAAAAAGGGGCAAAGAACGGTGGCAAAAAAAGATATTCAAAAAAAGGTTCTTTTTGTGTAGCCAAAATGTAACAGTATGTGTTTTTGCAATGTCATTATTATTAATTGAAATTAATTGAAAACATTTTCAGTAATTGAAATTAATTGAAATGAAGCAGAAACAAAATAAAACTAAAACTCAAAGAAAAATAAAACTGAATAGAAATATACAACAAAACTCCCAAAACTAATAAAAACGACAAATAAACACAACAAAATTACTTTGTAAAAAAAAAAAAATTTACAATGTATAAAATAATAGCTAATTCAAATTATTTAATAAATCCCATAACAGTATATAAATAGTACTAAAATAACAGTGGTGTCTAAACAGATATTGACTTTTAAAACAAAATTTTCCCTGAGAAATAGAAGAATGGAGTAAAAAGTAACAACTAGCCCTGCTCATCACTATTTCACTGATAAAAACAGAACCGAAAGTACGATAAATGGCTGAAAATAAAGAAAATACAGGATTACGAGATGTTGCAGGCCAGATTCAAACCTAGATTTCCCACATGGGCACCACAGCTCAATGTGTGGAGCATCCAAAGCCAAATAGTTTTTTTTGCAGCACCGAAGTGCTCCAGAAAAAAAGACACTAAGAACCGAAGGTACATGAACTGATTGAAAGTGAAGAAAATAAAGAAGAAAACAGAATTATGAGATGTTGCAGACCAGACTCAAACCTACATTTCCCACATGAGCACCACAGCTCAATGTGTGGAGCATCCAAACTAAACAGCTTTTATGCAGCACTGAAGTGCTTCAGAAAAAAATACATTAGGAACTGAGGGTACATGAAATGACTGAAAGTAAAGAAAATAAAGGAAAAAATCAGATTATGAGACGTTGCAGACCAGATTTGAACCTAAATTTCCCACATGAGCACTACAGCTCAATGTGTGGAGCATCCAAAGCCAAACAGCTTTTATGCAGCATGGAAGTGCTCCAGAGAAAAAGACAATAAGAACTAAGGGTACATGAAATGATTTAAAGTAAAGGAAAAAAAGGATTATGAGACGCAGTCCAGAATCAAACCTACGTATCCCACATAAGCACCATGGTTCAATGCGTCAAGCATTCAAAACCAAATGGCACTCCAGAAAACAGACATTAAAAACCTTTTTTTCCCCCACAGTAAATAACTATAAAAAAATAAAAAAATCACTGGAATTTCTGAAAGAAATGAAAGAGACAAATAATTAGAATGGCATGCTGGGAGCAGAATGAAAAGGAGTCATGGCGCTATCAGTTTTGACTGGAGCACAGACGTGTCAGCCTCAGCTGTGCAGAGAAGCTTTCATGTCAAGGTCCCTATAACATGCCTCCTTCCCAATCCAATTAGCCTCCCGTCCTTCCGCAGGATAAGCAACGGAGACTGTTCGCAAAATGACTCCAGATGAACCGCTCGTATCATTGTCACATTCATCGACTCTTCCTCCGCCAAACTGTCACCCCTGCAGTGACCACACAACTGATTTAACACTATTTCTAAAGTCAGGCTAATAGGGTGTGAAATAACCACAAGTTAAACCACTTAAATAGAGAAAGAGAGGGTTAACATAAGGTCTGTGGCAAATTCAAATGATGACGTGACCTTCTTTAATGAGGCGTTTCTCCGGTGAACTGCTTCTGAATGCGTTCCTGCTAAACGATCAGAGGGTTTTTTGTTATTGTGGACCTTCAGCCAAAAGGCTTTTACAGTACTTTGAGAAGCAAATCCATAAACTAACATAATGAATCTCCATGGCCTATGCAAACAGACAGAAAGAAACATGATAACATGCAAAAAAGCACGCATGCATGCGCACGCATGAATATACAGTACACTAAGTCAGCAGGGCTTGGCAACTATCGTACACAGATACATCTTCATCCTTTCTGTTCCCATGGTAACGACTGAAATCGAATTCCCTCTAGAACTTTGGAACAGCGATTCTCTCTTTTTCGACATTACAAATAAGAAGATAAAGGACGCCGGTGCCAAACTAGGATTCATGTGATCGGTACTGTGTTTTAGTTGTCTTTTGAGAGTTTCAAGAACCTCTGTGATTCAACCACTTGATTCTGATCAGTCCGGTTGGTTTTGAGGCTTGCAGTTCATGGCACTTAATTGTGCTGTTTAAAAAGAGATGTTTTAGATTAATGAATGCTGAGAAAATTAGCTGCAGCAGAAATTGCTAGTAAATTTCACAATTTGAACAAGTACCATATAGTGAAGCCAAAACACATTTCGAAGCAGAAAAACTAAAATATTACTTTCCTCTAAAACATACTCTTTTAGATTATGAAAAATAGATTTATTAGTTTTATTAATAGTTTTAAAAATGGTTTTATTCACAACTTCTAATATATATATATATATATATATGTGTGTGTGTGTGTGTGTGTGTGCATGACAAACTAGTTTAAGGTAACAGAACCTTTCACACCTCCACCAGGTATGAGACATAATCCTTATTATTCTTTTATCATTATTCTTTTGTTTTTATTCAGCCATTAGTAGTCTTTATACTAGCAATAAAACGTTTACCATGCTACATCGCTTCAATCCCAGTATACATTTACCCAACTATTATCAAAAGTATTTCTAAATAAATACAACAAAACATTTTCTTGCGACCTTACGTGAAGTATTATGACAAAATGCATTATGAAGAAGAATTGGACCTGTTCTGCGGGTGCATTAGAGCTAACATTAGCATCATGCTACATAAGACAATTTGTGAGATTAATAGTACACTTTTACTCAAAACTCACTTTAAACCACCACCGAGTGTTTGTAATAACTTCCTTTTGCGATCACATGTGGAATTTGGTTGTTTACTGATGTTAAAATATGGTATTTATAGCCTTTTTTATCGATGTACAAATTAGCATTTCAGATGTACATATTCATTATTGTTATGAAAATATCCAAACCTCAAGAAAATCACATACAAAGCATATCCTATCGTTTAAGTGTGTTTTTTTTTATCTTATATAATCTATAGTGGCTGTTGTCATGTTTATTTCTGCTGTGTAAAAGTCTTAACATGTATGCTCTGGCTGAAACTCGCGTTGTTTGTGATGTTACAACCGCCTCTCCGTCCTGTTGCCAGGTATACATTCCAACTATAATACACATTAGTAAGAGGATCTATTTTCATTTTTATTTGTCTATATACACTTTGCGCGGCCGCGGTACATTATAAAAGTAGCCCAAAAAAAACGCAACGCACGGCTTTGTAATTTTTCCCGCGACTGCATTTTCAAAATAGCCCAATTGTGCGGGAAAACCGTGACCCTGGCAACACTGGTTCGCTGTACCCTTATCACACAATGACAGATAACCTTCCGCTCTGCGATGACGGCAAGAAGTTGGGGTCAAACCTTATCAAATGATTGATTTGCGTTAAAAAAATATTAACGCGTTAAAATTTTTAGGTTAATCGCACGCGTTAACGTTGACACCACTAAAATATATATATATATATATATATATATATATATGTGTATATGTATGTATGTATGTATGTATATATATATATATATATATATATATATATATATACACAGTGTAGGCTTTAAATTTGTTTTAGATACTGATGTGGTAAAGTCGTAAATTTGTAAAATTCTGTAAAATGCACAATTTGTGTTAAAAATGTAAACATTACAAAATTTCAGAAATTTTGAAAAGTTACTTAATTTGATCATTTGCTGGCATTATATATTTTACTAAAAGTCTGAAAAAAAAATATAAGAGAATTTGCTAAATAGTCACACTTTTGGTTCGCACAAAAACATTTTTTCACTAACCACAAGCAATCCAGTTTACACATGCAATATCTGCACTGGTGTATCGTCATGACAGAAGTATTTAAATTAAGTCACTGGCATTCGTTTCAGTGCAAAAATGCTTAATTTTCAATGTTAATTAGACTTATGTTGCACCTGTTTCACAAAACTTGCCACACTTCGTAGGGCACGATTAAAGTTGCGCTACTGCAGTCTGTGGATAGTAAAAGAAATGCTTGCATTTTCTAGAGCTCATGGCGGCAATAATGATGATCGGAATTTGAACTTTTAACATTCTGAAGAGCCAATTCACATGTCTGGACAGCAGTGATTTAATAACCGGATTCAGAATCTCTGGCGGCTTGTCAAAGTGTCCTACAAGTCGACTGAAACCAGGTTAGCTAGTGGTTAACGCATTGACGTATTGAGCCGTTCACGCAAGCGACGCCACTGGTGTCATTTCCCAATCTCATTTCTCTCCTGGATAAAAGTGGTCCACAAACTCGACACAAAACCAGTTTGAAGTGAAAACTACACAGCAACTCCCACCAATCCAGACAATTACTCTAGCGGTCTGACAGGCCTCCCAGTCTGGCCCTCAGCCAGTGGGCTGAAACCCCATTGTGTGTCTACGGTTTCCTCTCTCCAGCACATACATCACAGCTGGACAGAACACTGTGGTGGAAATAAAAGGGACAAGCAAGCGGCCGTATTAAGTACAACAGTGCGCCATCCATAACCGTCAGCATTAATAGCCACGCTGGCCATTTAATTTTTCATCTACAATGAGGCCAATTAGAAAGAGTTGAAACGAGCCTTTGGAAGGATGCCCATATTTTACAAGCCCAGTGTCACACAACACTGTGGTTTCCTCTCTAAACCATCCCTCCCCTTACCTGCCACAATTAATGACTTCAGACAACATAATTATCCCAGCTAATCTGGATTATTTTTGTGCGTAAACCACAGACGGCAACAGTTTGATGAGCATCTGAGGCAAGTTGTTGCTCATCCACATACATTATGTGATGAGATACAAAAAGAGAGACTGTGTGGAAACGGCAGAAAAGAGATCAGACTTGAACTTTAGTTTTTACAAAGAGTTCAGGCTGAAAAAGTCACTGAAATACTGAAATTCACAGATTGTAAATGATATTAAATTGACTTGAGAAGTAATTTTTTAATTTTTATACATAACTAAGTTATTAGTAAAGCAATTAGTGTCCTTTAGTCACCAATTTCTTCCATACTTATTTAATGAAAATCAAGAATTGTTTATATTATTTTTAACTTGACTGTCAATAGTTAAGCAAATGCAACACTTAAAATAAGTCTGTTCAAAAATGTTTTTTTGCAATTTGTTTTTGTGTTTTTTTGCAAAGTTTTTTTTTTGTGTGTGTATTTCATAATGAATGAAAATCTATTATATTACAAAAAGATAGTTTTTTACACTAAAAATAAAAAACAATGTGTTATCTTTAATATAACTATTTTGAAGAACAATAGTAAGATTACTACTACTACTGCTAATATTATTATTATAATAAGTTATAAATATAAGTATATAATTAAGTATAAGTATATAAGTATAAATTAAGTACAATAATTCATTATATTATACTCATATCAATAACACATTTTATAAGTATATACAAATGGATAATTATAATGATTAATAATAATAATAATAATTTGAGATCTAGGTTACACAAAAAAGTATTATCTTTAATGTAAATATTTTTAATAATAAGAGTAATTCTATTACTAATACTACTAATATTATTATGTAAAAATAATAAATTTTGTATTATACAATATAAGTATACAATTAAGTATAAGTATAAATATGTAAGCATAAATTTGGTATAATAATTCATTATATTATAATTTTATCAGTTACATATGTGATGTAATTATATATAAATTAATAACTATAATTATTAATTCTAATTAAATAATAATAATAATAATAATAATAATAATAATAATAATAATAAAGTGAGATCTAGGTAAGGATATGACTCAGCTTCTGGTATCCTGAACTCAGAAAATAACGAACTTTCCTCGAAACAAGAATTTGCAAAGCCAGTGGGGAGTGAAATTCAACTACATACGCAGGAAGCAGTTTTTGTTTTGCATTTGCGTTGTGATTCGGGATCTGTGTCTTTGTTAAAGCTCGACCACAGCGGGCAAACGTGCAGGTGCATTCCCAGCCGTGCTCGACACACCTGCTCTGGGAACAGCTTTCACCCACTCAACGAACCTGTTGTGTCTTGACCTCTCTGACTGTCGCACTGGAGCTCATTCACAGTCACAATGAAAGGTAACACTTTAGAATAGGGAACACTTATTCACTATTAACTACAACTTTTCCCCTCAGTAAATTTCTAGTTTGCTGCTTATTAATAGTTAGCAAGGTAGTTGTTAAATTTAGGTATTGGGTAGGATTAGGGATGTAGAATAAGGTCATGTAGAATGAGGCATTAATATGTGCTTAATTACTACTAATAAATGGCTAATATTCTAGTAATATGCATGCTAATAAGCAACTAGTTAAGAGACCCTAAAATAAAGTGTTACCCAATGAGAATAAAGTCTGGGACTGTCTGAAGAGAAACGCAGGAGTTTAATGGGCTGTATTGAGGGATCATTCTCATGGGTTTCAGATAAGTGAATAAGTGAAGCATGGTTTCCACTTGTTTTGACCAATCAATTTCCATGATTGCTCCAGCTGACTGTGGAAACCACATAAGGATTCTTGAAAATCATTTGATTTAATCAATATACAATTCATATAGTCTGGTTATACTGATTCATTGTATAAATAAATAAATAATAATAAACACACACACACACACAAACACACTGGATTATTTAGCCCATTAAATATTCATAATAGAATGTAACTTAAAAACATTTACCACAAAAGGGATATAATAGGATATATATTGGTTATCAAGTCATATTAGAGATTGATTGATTGATTTATGAATGCTTATTTCTTAAATGGTAAAATTATCCAGATATAAAAAATATAATAAATAAAATAAATAATGAAATTATATATTTAGAATAAAAATATACAAAATATCAAAAATTAAATTTTTTATTTTATTTTATTTTATTTTATTTTAGGGAGTAAGACAGAACCATTACAATATAGTATAACTTAAAAAAAAATTATTTATTAGAAAAAAATGCACAATATATCAGTGTTACAGTATATAAAGAATTCTTTTAAACTGATCATATCAGAAAATACTCAATACTCAATTGTATATTCTTTATTTGTATGCTTTAATATGCAGCATACATTTTAATATCACTCCATAACATGCAAATAACTATCACATGTCTGTTTTGGCCAGAACTAAAGACTGAATTGATTGCAATAACTCTTCCAGGTCCATAACATACAAAATTACCTAAACTTTTCAGCTTTTCTACATGGAAGCATGGAAATCCTCGAAAATAAGGTCCTGATTATAATACACTGACACCTGCTGGGAAAGTCGAGATTCCTGTAAAGTTAAAGGAAAAGAACAAGAGTATGACACGCAGTTGCTTCTGGGCTGGACAGACACGAGTTCAGAGATAAAACACTTCAAGTCGAACTGATCAACCAGTAAAACTGATACGATTAGTCAGCGTGGGAGAAGTGATGGAAAATATTGCCGGGAGCCAGAGCTAACCTCTTTTTCGCTATTCTGACTTGACTGGGCGCACATAAAGAATCCCAGCCCAGTGCAAGCCAGATGTGGAGGCACATGTTCAAGCCTGTACCCCCCACCCAAAACTACCAGTCCCAGCCACAACCCCCTCACCAATGCAGATTAGCCCATCCTGGGGAGAAGAGATAGCACTTGAGGGGGGCAGGTTTCATTTGGCTCCAAGGGAGAACAACTCCACCTGTGCAGTAATCAAAAACACACGTGAAAAACACCCTATTTTGAACAGCGTGCTGTCCTAATGTAAAAGTGGCATGTGGGCACATTTGAAGTGGGTTTTGATTGATCCCCAGCTGCTTGGGAAATTGTCCACCATCACTGAATTCAGGTCAGAGTGATAAGAGTTGTGGGTAGGGTCCTGGAGGAGTGTCCCTCCGCGTGCTCTGCTCCAGGTGTGTGATAGTGTGTGTGTGTGTGTGTGTAGAGCGCGTGATGCAGGAGCGGTCGGGCCGTACTCGGCGTGGCAGAAGCACTAGCATCCGCTGTACTGACGAATGGCACATATGAAATAATGCTCTTTCACAAAAGTCATTTAGATGTCCAGTTGCTTCTGAGCTTGTTTAATAAAACATGTCAATTGTCGAAGCCTAGCAGTTAGTTCACATGGCTCAAGAGAGACAGGTTTGAATATGGTTTGAATTGTGTCCCTCTCAACAGACTTTGTCAATAATGCCAAAAGCCCCACAAATACTACAAATAAATAAAATAATAATAATAATAATAATCTTTCAAAAAAAAAAAAAAAAACGTCCAGTAGATGAATCACATAAAAGCAGTAATAACCATAGTAATAGTTTTTATTATTGTTGTTATTATTTTTAGAATTATATTCTTCATGAGTAAGCATATACCATTATTTATTAAGAACCATATGTACCATATACATACAGAAAAATACAAGTTAAAATTCTAATAATACAATTACATATTTAAAATGAAAAAATACAATAAAAATATATTTAATATTGTTTTACATAATAATTTTGCTGTAAGCTGTGCAAGCAAGAACCATATATACCATAAAACTATATCTAAAAATTATATAAAATTGTTAATAAATAATGAAATTATATATTTAGAATAAACACACACACACACACACATATATATATATATATATATATAAATTACACAAAATTGTTAATTATGAGATTATATATTTAGATTAAAAACAAAACATTATACTATTACTACTTATATACAATTTCTACTATTATTACTTATTATTTACTATATATATATATATATATATATATATATATATATATTAGTGCTGGCAAACAATTAATCGCGATTAATCGCATCCAAAATAAAAGTTTTTTGTTTACAGAATAAGTGTGTGTATACTGTGTATATAATGTATATATAAAGACACACACATACAGCATATATTTTGAAAATATTTACATGTATATACATTTATATATTTACATTCTTATATTTTATATTGTATATAAATATATTTAATATATAAACATAACATATTTTTCCTAAATATATACATGCATGTGTTTGTATTTATATATTCATAATAAATATGCACAGTATACACATAAAATGTGTAATCAAAAATGTTTATTTTGGATGCGATTAATCGCGATTAATCGTTTGACAGCACTAATATATATATATATATATATATATATATATATATATATATATATATATATATATATAAAACCAATCATAAGTAGCATGTGTATATCTGTAGCAATAGCCAAAAATACATTGCATGTGTCAAAATTATAAATGTTTCTTCTATGCCAAAAATCATTAGGATATTAAGTAAAGATCATGTTCCATGAAGATATTTTGTAAATTTCCTACTGTAAATATATTAAAACTTAACACCCCCTGGCTCTTAATGCATCGTGTTTCCTTCTGGAGCATCAGTGAATGTTTGAAACTTTTTTAATAGCTGTGTTTGAGTCCCTCGATTGTCCTCAGTGTGAAAAGATGGATCTCAAAATCATACAGTCACTGCTGGAAAGGGTTCAAATATGCAAAAGATGCTGGAAAACTGAAGAATCTGCTGGACATGGTGGATCTTTCTGAAGAGTAGTGCTCAGTTTAACTGTTCAGAACAAACAAGGGACTCATGAACAACCATCACAAAACAAAAAAACAGTCATAGATCATCCAGGTAACCACACACAGTATTACGAACCAAGGGTTCACAAACTTTTGCAGGGGGTTATTTTAATCATTTCAGCTTTTTTTTTTTTTTGTCTTGTGGACTATATGTAAACATCTTTTATGTAAAATATCTTACTCAGGACAGTACTAAATAAAAAATAACATGCATTTTGTATGATCTCTCTTATTCTGTTAAAATTACTTACATTTTCACAGGTTCTGCAAGGGGTTCACAAACTTTCAAGCAGCACTATATATATATATATATAATAAAAGACTATTACATTAATTAATAGATTATTATAATAAATTATTATTATTATTATTATATGTGTATTTATAAAATCTCTACATGCAAAACAGACTGCTTTTTACAAAAACTAAATAAAAAATCTTACACACACAAACACAATTCTATTAATATTCTTCAAACTAAACCAGATTTTGAAGGACTTTGTTTGTAGATGGTTTTATTGAGATTTAAAAGCCGCACTTATGAAATAAACACACCGCTGCTGAAGACAACAAACAACATCTGCACGGTACAAACACAATAGCCTCCGCATCTCCTCCACCTCCTCCTCTTCTCATTCTCTTCCAAACCTGGACCATAATCAAAGACTTCTACAGGAGGAGCGGAGAGCACTGACAGAAAATGTAATAAAAACTACATGAGCAGTCATCCATTTCTAATGGAGCTTCTTTAAATCTTGAAAGGAAGACTTTCAATAGTGCATTAGTCTTTTCCTTTCTTTGTTGTGTTCCTTTAATGCTTTCCCACAGAAATGTATGCAAATCTCTGGCTAATGCTAACAGCGATGACAAAGAGCCAGTTCCTCCCTGAGTCTGTGCCATCCAGAGGACTGCTGGCCCAGCCAGACTCTCCTCTTTCATTTCCCTCTGTTTAATAAAGTCATCGTAATGTTTGCGGCATTAGGGATCACTGACAACCATCACACCGCCTATTTACTTTTCATAATAGCATAAATATTCATAAAATCCAACCTTATTTTAGACGCATTAACATAATTTACATTTTACATTATACATAAACAAATAAACTGTAAATATGTTAATACAAGTAAAATATATATAATGCTAAAAGTAATTGGTCTAGTTTTTATATAGATTTTTATATACTACTGTATTCAGAATGATTATAATATACAACTCATATAATGTACAATAAACTATTAAATATAAATATATATTATAAAATAAAAAAAGCATATAATCTTTTGATAATAATAATAATTAACAACAATGAATTATTATTAAATTGTAAAATATGATAATCAAATATGTGCACATAAATTATGATTATTATTAAATTGATAAATAAAAATAACAATAATAATAACAGCAATAAATTGGTATTAAATTGTAAACCAAAAATGTATTTACTATTATTATTTTCTTATTAACAATAACAATAATAAATGATTTTTCAATAGTAAAATATTGTCATCTAAATATATGAAATATGTGAAATATACTATTAACAACAACAATAATAAATGATTTTTCAATTGTAAAATATTTTAATCTAAATATATGAAATATACTATTAACAACAATAATTAATTTTTAAATTGTAAAATACGATAATCATTAAATCGCTGTTCATAAGAACAATAACAGTAATAAATTATAATTATTATTAAATTGCAAAACAGAAATAACAACAATAACATTATTAACAATAATAATAACAGCAATAAATTTGTATTAAATTGTAAACAAAAAATGCATTTATTATTATTATTATTATTATAGTTCTCATTAAAAATAATATTTTTTTCAATTGTAAAATGTTGTAATATAAATATATGAAACATACTATTAACAACAACAACATAATAATCAAATAATAATCAACAAAATATCAAAATAATCACAGCCCAAATACTCAACCAAACGTTTTGGCCATAGTGCCAGTTCTAGTCAAATAAAGGCATATTGTTGTGTTGCAATGGCAGATTTTATGGAGTGACTTATGACAGTGTCTGTGACTTGTTCACATTATTTATGCAATATTTCATACCAGTTGCTAAATATAAATCCCAAAGAGATGTTTCTTCCTAGTGCCTGTTTGTTAGTGTGTGTGTGTGTGTGTGTGTGTGTGTTGACTGTGTACTGTTGTCACTGAGTGATCTGCCTCTACGTTTGTTCACAAACTACTTTTCATTTCTCCACCCAATCCCTCCTGGCTTTCTCTCTATCTCTCTCTCTCAATCAGTAGAAAAGCCCAGCAAAATTTCCTCCCTCGCTGGAGTGCAGAAAAAAGGAGCCAACGTGATCCTCTCTTGAGGGAAATCAGATCCCTGTAAGAGAGCCGGGCCATTCACTCCAGGATACAGATACAGAGCCGCCAACGGACACCAGCGAGAGGAAATGATACTATCACATAGAGAGGAATAAAGGCCGGATTATACCAGGCATGGAGACACTATATGGCATGAAATAAAACCTAAAAATACTTTAGGAGCACAAAAACAACTATGGTTGGGTAAAAACACTGGAACTGAATTATTTTCCTCTCATTCGGTTACATTTACGGTTAAAGAGTCCTCAAAATGAAGCACTAGTTTGCCCTGTGATGGTATTTTGCACATTTAAAATGGCAAAACTGAATTAAGACTTTATTTGTCCACCTCACAAGCTAATAATCTTGCCAAGATGTTTTAAGTGGTTTTAGCATATCGCTATGCAGCTGGTAAGGTTTTCTGTGCCATTTTTTTAACATGTTGCTACACAGACGCTAAGCTTTCAGACTAGTTCTTAACGTGTTTGCTAAGGTTCTCTGAGCACATTTTAGCATGTCGCTATGAGGTTGCTAAGATTGAGTTATTTTTAGCATGTTGCTATCCAGATGCTAAGGTTTTCAGAGGAGTTTTTAACATGTGTTTGCTAAGGTTCTCTGAGCATATTTAACATGTCGCTATGAGGTTGCTAAGGTTTTCTGAGTCGTTTTTAGTATGTAGCTAAACTGATGCTAAGGTTTTCAGATTTAGCTGCTGATAAATGGTAAGGTTTTCCAAGTTTCTGTGAGTAATTTTTGATGTCTCTATGAGGTTGATAAGGAGTTATTTTTAGCATGTTGCTAAACAGACGCTAACATTTTCAAAGTTTTTAAACGTGCATGCTAAAGTTCTCTAAACACATTTTAAGATGCTGCTATGCTGTTGTTAAAGGTACACATGCTAATGTTTGCTAAGCTTCTGTGAGTACTTTTTGATGTCGCTATGAGGTTGCTAAGGTTTTCTGTTGTTTTAAGCATGTCGCTAAACTACGGTTTTCAGAGTAGTTTTTAATGTATGTGTTTGCTAAGGTTCTCTGAGTAGGTTTTAGCATGTCGCTATGTGGCTATGCAGCTTTCAAAGTTTTCTGAGTCATTTTTTTTTAACGTTGCTACACGGACGCTAAGCTTTTCAGACTAGTTTTTAACATGTTCGCTAAGGTTCTCACATTTTAACATGTCACTATGAGGTAGCTAAGGTTTAAGAGTCATTTTTAGTATGTAGCTACACTGATGATAAGGTTTTCAAAGTAGGTGATGATTTAGATGCTGCTAAATGCTAAGGTTTACTAAGTTTCTGTGAGTACTTTTAGACATGTCACTATGAAGCTGATAAGGTTTTGAATTATTTTTAGCATGTTGCTAAACAGATGCTAAGGTTTTGAAAGTTTTTGAACGTGGTTGCTAAAGTTCTCTAAACACATTTTAAGATGCTGCTATGCTGTTGCTAAAGGTACATATGCTAAGGTTTGCTAAGCTTCTGTACTTTTTGGTGTCGCTATGAGGTTGCTAAGGTTTTGTTGGTGGTGGTGTTGTTAGCATATTGCTAAACAGATGCTAAGTTTTCAGATAAGTTTTTTATTTGCATTTGCTAAGGTTCTCTGAGCATATTTTAATATGTTGCTACGTGGTTGCAAAGATTGTTTGTTTTGTTTTAACATGCTGCTATCTTGTTGCTAAAGTTAAAGATGCTAAAGCTTGCAATAAACCTCTGTGAGTACTTTTTGACACATGTATGAGGTTGCTACGTTTTTTTGAGTTGTTTTAACATGTTGTTAAACAGATGCTCAGGTTTTTCAATTCTCTAAACACATTTTAAGATGTTGCTATGTGTTTGCTGAGGTTTTCTGGGTCGTTTTTAGCATGCTGCTGTGCTGTTGCTAAAGGTACAGATGCTAAGGCTTGCTAAGCTTCTGAGAGTACTTTTTGACACATTGCTATTCTGCAACAGTTTGCTAAAGGTTTTCAGAAACATTTTAGCATGTTTCTGTATGGTTGCTACAATAATTTTTTAGCATGCTGCTATGCTGTAGCTAAGATTTTAAGCCGATTTTAACATGTTGCTACACAGATAGATAGCTTCAGAGTAGTTTGTAACACAGCTTTTCATTAGCCTGGCAAATTAAGTTCCAAAAATTGTTAGCGCACCTTGACAACGATTTGAGGTATTAATGCATTTGTGTAGAAAAACAGAAACAAACAAACAAATAAAAAACCTTGCTATTTGCACATACTACAATAAACATACAGTTGTAGCAAATTAGCTCAAAGTGAGATGAACATAATTAATCATAACGGGTTGTTATCAATTATATATTCATCTTCAGGAATTAACTGTAGCCTTAATAGTACAATAAAATGATTGGTTCGTCCGCAGTACGGACAGTTTTAATCGTCTATTGATTTTAAGGGAAATTATTTCTCTGGCCACGAAAAATTTATTTTCCTTACTAATACATCGCTCATAGAGCATGTAGCAAAACCGGAACGTTAAAGTGACCTGTGAGCGGCAGACACAGACAACCAAGTGTGAATACATATGGATGTTTATTAAACTACACTACAGGGGAACATGTAACATCGAACTGGACACAAACATACACACATTAAACATAGATGCCACCACCAGGGAAGCATGGAGAGAGAGAGAGAGCATAATGGCAGGATTTGCGCAGAGAGAGAGAGAGAGAGAGAGAGAGAGAGAGAGCGCGCTTGCGCGCAAGAGAGAGAGAGCATAATGGCAGGATTTGCGCAGAGAGAGAGAGAGAAAGCATAATCAGCTAAACACAACCTGTTAGAACCATCGAAATTACAAAACCTTAATTAAAAGGGGTCGAAGCCTAGAAGCGCATCTAAATAGTTAAGCGGTTACTTGCATATTGGTTTGTTGGTGCTGAGTAAAGTGTCCTGGTGCATGTATAATGCGTAGATTCTTGATGAATTCCTTTAGGAGTGAAAGCTTCGTCATTCCAGCCACGGGTTGATTGGTCCGAAGTTAAATCGCCAAAGTTACTGAACTTATATCTGCCAGAAGCTCGGACTCCCCCCGAAAGGGGAGTCGCGAGTTTTCCACGGTGATGTGTGTCTCCAGGGCACCGAAAGTAAAGAGAAGAGCCCACCTTTTGGGTGTGGGAGAAGTTTTATCTGGTTTCCCTGTAACACCCATTTTGGTTAGTTTGACCAATAACAAGGCACATAGTTTCAGCGGGAAAGTGTTTCTTTGTTCCACTTGACATCTCATTTGCATGTTTTATGACTGTTCTGCTCTGGCTCTTTATGACTGTTATGACCGGTGTAATTCTTCCCACAGTACAGTAAAACTCGTATGATATATTTCAAGTTCACATAGTGTACATCATTGTTTGAGAAAGAGCAGATCATTTTGATATCAAGAAAGAGACATCTAAAAGATATTAAACCAGAGATACAGTCATACACCTGAATATGAGTGTTTAGAGCTTACTAATACGAATAACGGGTGGTAACTAAGCTAATATAATAAGGAAATATACAAACAACACATGCATATACCAGATACATTTGTAACTGATTAATTGTGGTCTAAATAAAGAAAAAAATGCCTCTGTGTGTGCATGTTATGTGTCTTGTAATCGTGGAGGTAGTCCACTGGTCAGCCAGGCCTGGTACCGAGGGTCATTTGGTTCTCTTTGGACTGTGTTTGAAGTCCAAAGGAGAGAACAGATAGTCAATCAGTTTAGCATCTTTTTGACAGTGGGGGGACAACCATTGGCAATTTGGCACCCATATAAAAAGGTAGAATGTGGGGCCAGGCTGTGAATTATATGCAAATGTCAAAGGCTAAAATGGTCTCTTAAGCCATAAAGTGTAAACACCCATCAATGATCTTAAGCATATGCTACACAGTGTAGCTAGCAGCTAAATTACCCAAAGAAACATTGAACTGATGATGAAAGCTGTGTCTTAAAATTTTGTGAGCTGCCTACCTAGACAGCATTGCTGGCCATCATATATTGCTAACAGTGAGGCCCTGCCCTCAAAACCAGGAAAAAACGTCACTGTAGCTTCTGTTCAGAACACACTTGTTTTCCCAGCCTCTTTATCCATGCTGAGTGAACAGGACAACAGGGCAGGCATTTCTTCTTGTCAGTACCCACCACATCCATTCTCACCTGGCTGACACCTTTTACTGGTCAAGGAATGAATCAGTCACACTTACTGTTCTCCCCAGGTACTGTAGACTAAAAAAGGACATCAACATGAAGGAGGACTACAGCATTTCCCTGTCAGCGGCGGCCCAGAGGGTATGGTGAAAAATCGCCATCGATAAAATAACATTTTTCAACGAGCGTTACTGCTCTTTTAATCTTCGCCCGCCACAATGGATGGCTTCTGGGATGCGTTTCATTTCATCTCAACACAAACAATCTTTCAAAGAGCTTAATAACAGTTACACAAATGAGCGTCATTAATTACCTGCTAATGGAGCAATGACTGTGCCACCTTGTACAGCGCGCTGTTGTTGTGCTGGGAGATCAGAGCGGGAGGCTCATATACACATATGCACAAATGTTATTAGCCTCGTTGCGTGACGTATTATAAAATAAAACACTTAGCTTTTGCATTTAGATATCACTTCGCTATCAATACGGCAATTTGGGGTCAATATAGAGCATATCAAATACATAGTTTTGGTCCTGGATGTTGATTGGTCAAATACAGTGCCCATGCTAAAATGTACATTTGAATGATGATTTGTGGGTTAGGGTTAGTGGGACAAATATATTTATTTATATATATATATATATATATATATATATATAGCCACTCAATTAAATGAGATAAATCTGCAAAAAATTAATTATAATTAAAGTGAACAATTTCTATATGTGGACGAATTACAGCATGTTCCACCATAATGCATTCAGAAAACCATTCATACACAAATTTTGCATTCAATTAAATCAAACAATTTACATAAGCACAGTTTTACGAATTTAAGGAGAAATTTGGTCTGCTTGCATTTTATGAATGTATCTGCAGCTGAAATCTGAAAATGAAATCTTGAAATTAAACAACAGAAACACAACCAAACTGAGTATTTACTCTCTAGATAAGACATTATTCACCAACCAGCAGATACCGATGAATACACTTGGGGCTGAGTTAACCATTGATGAATTAAAGACACAGCAAGCCGTCATAAATTTGGACACCCTGGTGTTGTCTGCCTTGTGATAAAGTGCGTCGCTGGATGGGCGCCGCTGCTACGTGTGTATCTTTCAACCGGCTGCCACTTTATCTTTCGCATCCTGCAAGATTACATCTCCTGGGTTCAGGTAGGGATCCATCATGGCTATTATTACCTGAAGTCACACGCCACATCTATCACCCACTAAGGTTACTATAACCTCAATATTAAGGGAGGAAAAAAGATCCGCTGATAAACAGTAGGAGAAAAGGAATGGTCCGCACTCTCCAAGGTTTCATCTTCCTTTCACTTTTAATAAGCTACTCAGAGGAATAAAGATTACAGGCCATATTTAGCATGCAGAAAAAATCAGGGTGATACTCACCCCGCACACCTGCTAGGAGCTGCTCATTAGGGGCCGTGGTAATAGTATGAAGACAACCTCTGATTGAACAGTCTAGCTAGATACCGCTACGCTCCAGCTAATGTTTGCGCTAGGCCATACGTTACATTGGGTTATAAACATTTGCCTGGAATGACCTCTGTTCCAACGTGAGCTTCACACAGGAGACTAAACTCACAATCGATTTCAAAAGAGTTTGATGTTAGCATGTTGCTAAGCTAACAGCGCAATTATCTAATAAGGACAAAAAGACACATCTCACACAAATATTGAGCAAATGGAACTATTTTTGATACTTTTCCACACTGAATGAATTGACATTTCTCTCCCTGTCGGACATTTTGGAGTTCCCACTTATCTTTCTGAAATGAATTATGGGATTGCTTTCTCAAAAAATAAATAAATAAATAAATAAATAATACATGCTTTTAATTCTGAATAAAATGAATGCAAACTCCAGCTATTGTTTGCTCTAGGCCTCTGTTCCAAAGTGAGCTTCGCATAATTCAACTCAATCAATTTCAGTAGAGTTTGATGTTAGCACGTTGCTAAGCTAACAGTGCAATACTTTTAATAAGGATAAAAAAAGCAATTCACACAAACACTGAGTAAATAAAACTATTTTTTATACATTTCCACACTGAACTAAAGAGTTTATATACAATCGACATTTCTCTCCATGTCAGCCAATTTTTTCCACATATCTCGTTGCAATGAGTTTTGGGATTGCCTTCTCAGTGAAGGATACATGCAGTGCCACGTTAAGATAATGTCTTTCGGAACTGTTTTTGTATCTGTAGCCTGTGACCCCTTGTTGCCTAAATATGAATGAATTCCAGTGATTTCAATAGGAATCCATGTGATCAATAATTTCATTACAGTGAAAGATTTCCCAACACAAATTTCACAACTGGTTTAAGTTGAACACGTGGATTCACCAAGGTGACCAAAAAAAGCTGCTTGAATTGAAAGTGATATCTGTGTGAGCTATTATACATCGCAACACTATTGACAATGTATAAGGCAATGTACATTTTTTATTTGTGAAATTTTGCCAAAACTTTGTTGAAGTGACTGCACCTTAAGTAGGCAATTCACTAGGTTTTGGAACGGAGCAATGGTTGTTTTGAGCCAGTGGCTGGATACGCAGATTTGCTGCTGGGTTGTCAGGTGTAACGGATCTTAAAAATAATGAGCGTTTAGCGTGCTGAAAGACGTGACTAACGCTAGCAAAACAAAAGGGTATGAGGTCGACTGTTGCGCAAAAAAATCCATGTAAAACAAGCGGTAAGAAATGAAAGTGGGCTTAAGTGGCTAAGCCTCTTTCAGGATTACTGGAACATGGTGAGGATGACATCAGGTCAAGAGGTCACTAGGAAACCAGGGTTTCACAAACGAACAAAGCAAATGTTGCAATGCTGGTCGCTAAGTCGCGAAACCATTCAACCCCATTCAAATTCATACTAACATAATTCATATGCAATAACAGCACCTCGACCCTGCTCCATCCGTTTTATACTTCAATTTACACTTAGATCAGAGCATCAACTCTCATAATACATTCAAAGCAATTACGTTCAAATATATGCAAAGGATTATTTACTTTGAAACCAGTCTTGTTATTCCGCTGCATATCCAACAACAACACTCATTACTGTGGCTTGCCACCAGAGAAAGTGGAGGGGACCATGTAAATATTTAAAGCCCCCACAAATATATAAATATTCATTCCAGAATGATTTGATGCGCTAAATAAATAA
>JAFVLL020042094.1:0-26381 GCA_021397915.2 Tor tambroides
TTTTTGGTCATTTCTCCGCCTGGTTCCATCCATCCAGCAATAAATTAATCTTCTAAGTGTTACGAACCAACCCTAGACTTTTCAAGTTCGTAACAACAATGAACTCAGTGAAGTAAACAGATGCTTTTTACTAAATGACATAACATTATATCAGTGGTTTTCAACAGGGGGACAGGACTAACTATTAAACTGTTATAAACATATATAAAAATAGTCTAACTTTAATTAGGGGGGCTCTGAGTCAAAAAGGTTGAGAACCACAGCATTTAAATCAAGTAAATGAAATGACATTATAGTACAATCCACTGGACCCAACATTTTCTTCTAAAATCCTTTTCAAACAGTTGAAATATATTACATTGAAAAATAATACTATATAAATAACACAATGCTACAGTCAGTTACATTTGAATACATACATGCAGAACTCAACAAAAAAGTTTTGTAGATTTCTGCAGAATTGGAATGCCCATAATTTACAACCCCAATTCCAGAAAAGTTGGGACATTTTGTGAAATGCCATAAAATCAAGAATATGTTATTTGTTCATTCTCTTTAACCTTTATTTAATTGATAACAGTACAAAGAAAAAATGTCCAATGTTTTCACTGGCCAACTTAATTTTATTTTGTCAATATAAACATATTTTGATTTTGATGGCTACAACACACTCCAAAAAAGTTGGGACAGAGGCATGTTTACAAATGTCCTTTCTTTTTAATTACATATTTTAATCATCTGGGAATTAAGGATGCTAAAGTTTTGCAAGAAAAATTTTGCCCAGTCACACTTGATGCACTTGATTCAGCTGCTCAACAGTCCATGGTCATTGTTGTCTGATTCTCCTTTTCATGATGGACCATACATTTTTAATAGGAGACAGATCTGCTGGCCAGACAGTCACATCCACGTGTCTATGAAACCACGCTGTCGAAGCACATGCAGAATGAGATCTGGCATTGTCTTGATCTAATAACCATGGACTTCCCATGAAATATGTAACTGATGGCAGTATATGTCTCTGTACAATCCCAATATATGTATCCATGTCAATGGTACCTTCACTGATGCACCCCCATAACATGACAGATGTTTGCTTTTGCACCTGTCACTGATTGAAGTCTGGATGGTCTCTTTCATCTTTGGGGGTGACAGTTTGATGTCTGTTTTCCCCAAAAACAAGTTGAAATGTGGACTCATCTGACCACAGCACACATTTTCACTGTCTTTTGGACAATCAAAGATGAGCTCTGGCCCAGAGAACTCGCTGACGCCTAGAATTGATGTATAGATTTCTCCTTGAGTAACAGAGATTCACATCGCATTTCTTGATGCAGCTGCTTACCGTGTTAAATGACAACAGAGCACTCCCGAGCCCATGTGGCTATCCTGCCTTGCCCTACACATACTGTGATTTCTCTGGATTTGCTGAATATTTTCACAAAATTATGAATGGTAGTTGTGAAAGACCTAAATTCTTTGCAATTTTGTGTTGGGAAGTGTGATTTTTGATTTGTCTGACAATTCTCTCATGAAATATGGCACAAAGTGGTGAGCCACGACCCAGGTTTGCTGGCAAAGACAGGATGCTCCGTATAAACTCAATCATGATACCCTGACCTATTACCAATTCACCTGCTTATTGTGGACTGTTTCAAAACAGTTTAACTTGGATATTCTATAACCTTTTTACTTTTATTATGCCTCTGTCCCAACTTTTGTGGAGCGTGTTGCAGCCATCAAAATTAAAAAATTGTTTATATTTACAAAATACATTTACGTTGGTCAGTGAAAACACTGGATATCTTTTAATTGTAAATTGTAAATGAAATGAAGGTTAAAGACAGTTAACAAACAACATATTCTTGATTTTATTGCATTTTACAAAATGTCCCAACTTTTTTGGAATTGGGGTTGTATAAAGCCCTTTCTTTAATTATTGGCTAATAATGATTTTAGAGTCAAACTGTAAACAAATCAACTCTAAAATACTCAATAAATTCACAGATTCCCTGGTCATTTGTACACTACTGACTTTTTAGACCTCAGATATCTTTATGATGACCTCACCTATTACAGTCACATGTAGCCTTTCACTAATCTTGCTTGAGACTTGGCCATTATTCTCTGCTTCACACATGTAACTGCTGATGTCCGAAGGAGTTGATATCATGGCTAAGAAATGAGCCTTCTCATGAAGGTAAAACACCTCAGTCCTGTTCAGGGTAATGTTGTTTCTCTTTAGTGAGTAGATAATTGGCAGACTTCCATTCTCAGAGTGGCAACGAATCCAAAATGATTCATTCACGATAACAGGACCATCAACTGTGATCTTAGGCTTTGAAACGAGAACTTAAGAGAAACAATGATTAATTAACTAAAAAAATTGTTACGTATTTTATATTGATCATATTTTTTGTTTTCCTAGACAAACTGGATGAGAAGGCAATGCCTACCTTCGAACAGCACCCTTCTGCTCTCTTTGATAATCCCTTTGGCTTCAGCAATACACATATATTTCCCATTGGACACTTTGCCTGCAGTGCCACTGTATTTGTTACCATTTATCACAGGTGTTTTGTCTTGGAATACTGAGTACCTTATATCATTCCATTGAATCCTCTCTGAGGCAAAGCTGTTGATTTGACAGCTGATGGTGAAGTTTTCTCCCTCAAAAACCTCAGCTGGGTGAATGCTCAGGACAGGCATGGAGAAAAGCTCTGAGGCAAAAACATACAAACTGTTATCAAAACATAAAATCGAGGGGTGAGAACCAGAAGGGCGTAAGTGACATTTCACCAACTTTACAGGAGGGCCAACACAAAAATTTACCATAATTTGATCTGATTTGTGTACTTATTTCAATCTTTTATAATAAAAATGTGTACACACATGGATGACAGTATACTTACTGAACACTATTTTAACGTGTATTCAGAAAAAAAAATTAATCAAATTTTTTGTCAAATTTAAAAAAGACACCTTTTTGGCACCAATGTTTTATTCAATTTCATGTATAAAAACATTGGCGCATCTGCTGACAATATGAACAAAACATTACATTAATGAGTTTAAAAGAAATAACAATCCACTGTGATAAATTAATATATCACATAAAAAAGCCCTTGCATCAAATTAGTTAACTGAATGTGATTGATTCTACTGAAATAGTAATATCAGCCACGATTTGGTCAAATGGTCGATTGAAAAGACTTTACAGATGCCTTCCCTAGTGAAAAATAAATATACAAAAAAATGTATTTGAAATACATTTATTTCATGCAATACTGCAAATACATTTACATATTATTTACATATCACTAAACTTGTATAATTAAAGTCTGCTAAATTGGAACAACTAATTTTATACTTAATGCACTAATTGTAAGAGCACTGCTGAAGTCTAACTAAAGATATACTGAAGTATATTTGATTGTGCTAAAAGTGAAACTATTGCAAGTATAATCCAGGTACACTTTAAATATCATGCATTTAAAGATATTATTCAAAGATTATACAATCCTCATCAATAGTGACATTAAAACACATTTTAGGCTTAATATTGAGAAATGTGCATTGTGCACAAGTAGTTTAATTCTAATTTTTATATCAGTAAGTACTGAGTGATATGTCAGTAAATAGACAATAAATAAAGTAAATAAAATGTTAATAGATTCGAACTAGTATGAATATGTGTCATAAAGAATGTTTCAGATGGATTGTGAATTGTACATGAAATAGTATCCTACTCTGACTGGCTGACTCGTAAAACTTGGCAGAAGTCCACATAAGACTGCGGGATACTGCCATTTGTGCAGAGTAAGTAAGTCTTTCTTTTTCACAGCGGTGATGCCAGGTGGACATCTGTATAACGTTTTACTCACTGCATTTCTTGTATCCTTTCCCCAGTCATATCTTTTGTCTATGTCTGTCTGTCCCTTCTCTACATTCTCTCTCTTGTGGCTAAGCAGTAACTGAGAGCCTATATGATATATATATATGTATATATATAAATATATATAAGTATTTATATATTTATATAAGTATATAAGTAATATATTTAAAATACATTTATGTCATACTAAGTATAGTTCAACTCTAGACTTACTGATATAAAAATTATAATTAAACTTTATTTGGGCTACTACTTGTGCACTATACACATTTCTCAATATTAAGCCTAAAATGTGTTTTAATGTCACTATTGATGAGGATTGTATGATCTTTGAATAATATTGGTCTTTAAATGCAAGATATTTAAAGTGTACCTGAAGTATACTTGCAATAGTTCCACTTTAGCACAATCAAATATACTTCAGTATATCTTTATTTGGACTTCAGTACTACTTCTGCACAATTAAAGTGCATTAAGCACAAATTTAAAATTGTTCCAATTTAGCAGACTTATACCTTATGGTATATAAGTATACCAGTTTAGTATACTAAAAGTACAATTGCAGGGTATTTTTATTAAGTACATAAATATGTAAATGTATTTGTAGTATACTTAGCATGAAATAAATGCATTGCAAATACATTTAAGTATATTTATTTTTCACTTGGGACATACTGTCATGAGCCAGGTTTGATTCCAGTTTTCTTTTCCTTTCCGTTTTTGGCTCTGCCTCCTAGACTCAGCTGTTCGCGTTCACAATCAGCGACGGCACCTGTTTCCTTTTTACGCTGATTTGTTCCTCTATTTCTCTCCGTGTGTTTCTAGATGACTTTGTCAGATTATTGTGTTTCGCAGCCATCCTGCCAGCTCTATTACTGTTACTCTGTATGTTGTCAAGAACTGTCCTGTCCTGTCCTGTCTAGTCAAGTCAAGTCCTGTCGAGTGTCTGACCTTATCTCTGCCCAGTCTCCCAGTTGCCGGCAGCCAGTGGTCCGTTCGCCTCCAGGCGCAGCTTCTGTGCCTTCTGTGGAAGTTGCTGCTCGCCACTCCGGCCGGGACCGCACACCCTCTCGCTCAAGTCAAGTCTGCTTCTAAGTTCCAGTTTTTCCCGAATGTTTTTCCTGTTCTGCGTATGCCTATTCCGGCTAGCGAACAACAGACTGCCTGAGTTTGTTTTTGGATAATAAACTCTGTTTTGACTTGCCTTTTGCCTCTGGATCCCTTTGTGACTTGACACATACCATCAGGACTACCATAAGTTGTTGGTTACTACCTGCTAGCTAGCTACACCTCACTAACAATGAATTCTGGATATTTAATTTTCTCCCTCATCATCTAGCTCTTTGTCACAAAATAAGATTAATAATACATCTTCAGCAGTAAAAACCTGTTTTCTTCTCATGGTTGACCTACCTGGCTTACATGTGGTGTCAGCCATTTTGACTCAAGTGCTATCCACAGGCTTCAGCCACAATACATTTCTCAGTGCCAAAGAGGTGTAAATGCAGTTACACGCTTTTGGCACCAACTGGCTTAGTATGTTCAGTGTTAAGTCTTTTGGTTTCTAGTGAATAACTCCAAAATTAGTAAGAATTCACTTGTGTCTTTTTGGCAGTAGAAAGAGCTCATGAGCTCATCAAGAGCTTTCATTCGATACACTATATTGCCAAAAGTATTGGGTCGCCCCCTTCTAATGAACAGGTTTGACTGGTAATTTCCATGAGTATAAATCTCAATGTTTAAGCATATAATGATTTTCTAACTGTATAGCAAAAGTTTGGACAGGGCCCTTTTCAATTCTAACATGGCAATGCCTCTGTGTATAAGGTTCAGAGATGTAAGGTTCAAAAAGAAAATTGATTCAGTCAGTGTGGAAAAACTTGACTGGTCTGCATAAAACCAAGTCCTAATCCCAGTTTAACACCTCTGGTGTGACTGTAAATGCAGACCTTGAGCCAAAAACTCATCAACAAACACCAATGATTTGTACATATTGGTACAGTCATTTTAGACACTTTCAAAACTGTTTCAACAGAGGTGGAAATACAAGTTTTAAATACATGAATTATGTTCTCATCGTTGTTGCCACAGATTTGGAAGTGCATTTTTCTGTTCTAAAGAAGGGGGTGTCCCAATACTTTTGTCTTTAACATTAAGATTTGTACTCATAGAAATTACTAAAGTAGTCAAACCTGTTCATTAGAAGGGGGTGACCCAATACTTTTGGCAATATAGTGTATGTATTGGTCTCATCTGTTCAAAGGACATTGTTCTAGAAGTCTTATGGTTTGTTCAGATGCAACTTTGCAAACCTAAACCGTGCTGCCAAGTTTTTTTTTTTTAGATAGAAGAGGCTTTCTTCTGGCAACTGTTCCATACGTGCCATACTTGTCCCGTCTTTTTATAATTGTACTGTCATGAACTTTATCATTTAACGTGTTAACTGAGGCCTGTAGAGTCTGCAGTGAAGTTCTTGGGTTGTCTGCCATTTCTCTGAGCAATTACACAGTCTGATCTTGGGGTGAATTTGCTGGGATGTCCACTCCTAGGAGGACTGGTGACTGTCTTGAATGTTTTCCACTTGTGAATAAACTTCCTCACTGTGGAATGATGGACTTCACATCGTTTGGAAATGGCCGTAGTGCTCTTCCCAGATCGATGCCAGCAACAATTGCAGCAAGTCCTAACTTTTTCACATGACTTCATCCATTTCACCCAAAATGTCACTTACACCCTTTGGGTTCTCACCCCTTGATATATTTATAAGTGTTCGGGTAGACGAGACCAGAGTGTGCTTAATGCTCACTGTCTTTCAGTGTGAAAGCAAAAAAGGTCTAAAATAGATCTTTTAAGGTGTGGCTGCAGCAAAGGATTTTCACACAAAACAAGCTGTAGCATCTGAAGACTTGTAATATAACAAAAGTCACATTGACCAATTTCTATAGCTATTTATGGTGCTACTTATGTCCTTTCTGCATACTGACAGCTCTGTATGCTTCTAGAAAAAAAACAAGGGTACTAAAATATCATAATCGAAACGTTTGTTAATCTTATTTTAAGGTGAAATTTCACAAAGAATACATTAGGAAACATTAATAAGCATTCAATGTCTCTCACCTTTTACAGTGATGTTCATAACGGAGGATTTAGAAACACCACCAAGCCCTGAGATGCACTCATATTCTCCAGAGTCATTAGCCTTAGCAGACATTCTGTAATTGTCTGTGTCATGTTCAAACTGAGTGTGGTATGTCCATGGATGAGACTGATTTTGAGCTCTGCATTTCTTTGGTAAGTTCTATCAACTTTGCAGCTGAAAGTTATGAGATCTCCTTCAACGACATATGTTGATGGGTTGACTTTGATATTGGGTTTGATCTCCAGCTCTGAATTGGAAAAGAATGTGGACATATTTACACTTCCTGGATGAACAAATACATTCATTATACAGTACAGAATGAAAAAATGTATTGACCTACCTTGAATGTCAAGACTGATCACATTACTGTCATTAGAGCGTTCTATTGTGCTACGCAAATTAATAGAATAGTAGCAAAACATATTCACAGTTCCTTTAGGAAGGACCAGCGGCTGCTCTACTCGGTGACTCTCTGTGTTCTTCCTGTAGAGTTCCTCAGATCCATCACTAAAGAAAAATGTCAAAGAACCTATTTCTCCATCTGCTGTACAGACAGCAATAACAACATCTCCCTCTCTCAGTTTCAGTTTATCCACTGTTAGGACTGGTGTCTGAAGACCTGCAGAAACATCAGCAGATATCAGAATTCTAAGAGCAATTCTTCTACACACTGAACTGACGTGTTCCTCTACCTTTCACTGTCAGGTCTTTGACACTGCTCTCCTTCTTTTGCCTCTCAATGACAACAGCACATTTGTATTTCCCAGAGTGGGCCATTCTGGCATCTGGTATAGAGGTGGTCTGTAGAACTGGTCTGGTCAGTATTTAATGGCTGAAAATCTTTGTAGAACTTGTATTCATAGTTGGGGTGAGACCCCAGCCTGTGGCTGACATCTGCCAGACATATCAATGACAAATTTGTACCTCTTTCAACTTTGTTTCTCGGATAGATTTTGAGTCGCACGCTTTTTATGACAGACTCTGTGGAGAAATAAAGCAATTTTACCACTTTGGTGGTGGGTGTTTTAAGGAATGAGATTCTGCATCAATCCCACTCCAACTGCTACTGGTTACAGTTCACACTGCAGCAGAAGACTGATTCAACTAAACTGCGGTGGTGTAAAATGTACTCAGATTTACTTCAATTAACTACTGAAGCCCTGGACTATCTCATGAGTCTACTGATCTTAGCCCCTTTGTGGTTCATTTAGCCTTGCATTTGGTATTCTTATGAGAGTCTTATTAGCCTTATTATCTGCCCCCCTTTTGGTGCCCAGGGGGTCTCAGTATGGTATACATAAACACTGCGGCAGGAAGGAAAATAGTTAAATATATTTAGAAGCTTCCATCTCTGGGGATGAGAGTTAATTTAGAAACGTCTGTCTACACCCATTCACACCCACAAATGGCAGAAAGCAACACATAATTTCATAATTTTACAATAATATGTAATACTTATGTAAGTTTCAATGCAGTTGCAGTTTCAATGTCCACATTAACAGTGAAACTGCATAAAATATTTGGATAATTCACAAATGAACATGGAGAATCAACATATAGACCACACAGCAGGACTGAATAAATGAACAAAGTAGTTCCACATAAGCGGTCAAAGTTAATAATAGGAGCTAAAACTTATTACAGTACATACAGCTCTACCAGCTATAATGATACGCAGATTATCAGATTTTGATTCAAGCTTAACGTTTGGCTGTCGAATTATAAGAGCATCATGGCGAAAGGGAATGATGAATTACTGTACATCACATGGCATCATCACAAGTTCACACATTACATCACAAGTTCTCATGTCTCTACCACTTCCCACTACTTTCCAGAACCAGGGCATGTGACAATACACATGCACATGTTTTCAAAAACAAACAGCACAAAGTCACAAAATTCTTTAGCCCAAATTATATGGATTTCTATTATTCAAATTAAAGGTTAAACTGTTCCGAATCCCTATTATGTTTGAATTTACCAAACCAAAATCAACCACTTCACACAGTAAAATTCTACAGATTCTACTGATAAACGACAATGTTTATGACATTTTGAAACTGAATAACTTAATACAAGGCTGAGAAATAAGTGATTTACAGACCTGCACAGGCTTCCTCTGCTGATGATGTCATATGTAATCAAAGACGGTTTGCCAAAATGAAAAAAAAAAAAAAGACAAAAAAACAAAGATCAAGACAAATTTATATCCAAACTAACCTTAACATCTACTTGAACAAGTATTAAGTGACTAGAAATTAAATGTGCCCTTACAGGTGAAGAGGAAGAGGAGGAGGAAGGTGCCAATCTTTAGAGAGGGCTGAATCTTCACCTGCATGGCTGAGCACTTCTAACCAGTTTGTGTATGTATGTTTCACTCTAGGACAAAATGAAGTGAAGATGGAGGGAGGAGTTGTGAATGAAGGGCTTTACCTCTGCCTAGTTATCACTTCACACAGCCTCTGTTCTCTTAATTTCTCAGGAAGTGAGTGTTGCTTCCTGGGGAAATGAGGCCCAGAGCTGGAATGTTCACTCTGGATTTGCGTCTCTCTGACGAAGCAGGAGGATGGTTCAGACAGGAGGTGGAGATGGAGGTGAACCTGTGTCATTACTCTTCAGCTAAAAACCTTCTATTTTCAGTTGTAAACCAGCATAGAACAACAGAGAAATGCTTAAAAAAAACTGAACTGCTCACTGAATTCTGCTTCTGTAACTGACACCATGTCTTTGAAAATGCCTGGCTTTCGGTGTTCCTCTAATTATCAGAACAAGCAGAAGCCAGGTTATTTATATATAAACGTATATATGGAACATACATACATACATATGTATGGAAAATCGGAAAACAAATGATTTTCAAGAATGCAAGAAAAAAAATCTTTATATATAGTAATAATAGCACTTACCATAAATAACATGAAATGTATGATATCATCAGGAAAAAATAGACCTGGAAAAAATTATGACAGAAACAAACAAACAAATACAGCAAATTGTACATGTACATATCTGGTTTATTCGAATGCTTGCTTCTTGTCTTTTAAACCACGGTGAAAAAGCAGTCTACAGCCACAGAAAACACCTGATTGTTTCAATTCATTGAACTAATTTCTTTTTTTCTTTAAAATGTTAAAACCCAAAACAGAATTAGTAGAGCAGTGATTTCCAATCTGATGAAGGCAGAGTACATCCCCCACTCCCTGACAGAAAGCTGAAAAATTCATCTAATAGGGATGTACTGGCACAATTCATGAACAAATACAACGATAAGTGCTAAACCAAACTCTCCTTTCGATGAAAACAAATGTCCAAAGGGGGCAGAGAATCCAAAGAGAGACTGAAGGTCCTAAGGAAAGGTGAATTACAAAAAGGTGCTTTCTCTTTCCCTTCAGTGATTAATGCGACAACAGCAAGAGAACGGCAGCCGTACCAAGAAATGCAAGCCAAAAATACAAACAAAGAAAAAACAGAAGGACAATAAATGAAAAGATTAAAAGATGAAAAAAAAAAAAAAAAAAAATTATCTGGTTAAAAATAAAATACAGATATTACATAAACCAGTTACAAAAGTAACAACAAATACAAGCACATTTCAAGAATTAGATTTTTTTTAGGTAAGAATTAAACATATCTTCAGGTCATCATTTCTGCAACATTATCATTGACGCGTCAGAAAATCAGGGAACTAAAGTTGATGGAAAACTACACACAGTGACGTTTTACCTTCATCATCTCATTAAACAGAACAGGAGACTCAGGACTAGGGTCAATTCAACTAATCCAGGAGGTAAGCTTCAAAACATATTCTAATTCATTTTTTCTTCCATTTATCTACTTGATTTTTTGCCATGAATTAAAAATGTAATTTGATTGTGACATGATTGTTCCAGAGGTAACTGTCTATGAGCTGGGTTCATATTTCTCAATATTTGATCCAGACCTGTTTCCATCAGTCACCTCACAATAAAAGTTCCCATTTGCTTGCAGAAATCTTTACTAGGATGTGAAATCTGCAAACAAACCATCAAAACATTCTGATCAGAGCTTGTACAAAAATACATTTCCACTCTGATCCTCAACCCTTCTAGTTTTATTAATTGGCTACTCAATGTATCAGCAACTTAAAATTCATTACAAATCTCACTTCAATACTATAAATTGTATTCACATTATGTACTCCAAATAATGCTGAACTAATATAAAAAAAAAAGCTCCACCTGATTTTGCTGCTGTACAGAGGTAGTTCATCCAAAAATTAAAAACAGAATCATTTACTTACCCTCATGTTCCACTAAACCTGTATGACTTGGCATTAATGTCTTTGAATTGCCTGGTCCCCATCCATTTTAATTGAATAGAAAAATAATAATAATAAAAACATTTTTGTTCCACCAAAAAAAAAAAAAAAAGTCATGCAGGTTTTCAGTGACATGCAGGTACATAAATGATAAAATGTTCATATTTTGGTGAACTATCCTTTCAGGCTTTTAGTAAAAACTTTCATTTTCATTCTTGTGTAAACTGTTTAAAATTGTGCACAGTTGTGGGACACAGATGAAACACTGAGACAGATGAGACTGTATAGAATTGCTGCGATGAGTCATGATACTTGTATTTGATTCCACATAATGTTGTCACACTATGGGTAACATGGAGACTGTATATTATTGGAGTGACAGGGAAAGTGAAAATGGAAACAGATCAGGTCCAACATCATGAGAGGCTAAAAATATGAAAGTCCTTTTTCTGTTCTGTCAACTGCACTTATTTTTCCTCAATGAAAAATAACAATGGAGACCATCTTTGATTTTAAGACCAAATGAGTTTGTGCAGCAGATTACATATGAATCTCTGAAAAGAGCAGCCTGCTCAGTAGATGGGAGGTGGGGGGGGGGGGGGGGGGGGTTTTATGATGAAGATGGACACCACTGGCTCAAGAGAACAAAAAGATTGGTGCTGTAAAATGTGGCATTTCCAGCATGGAGAACTGACATTTCTTTTAACTAACTACAACAGAGGCTCTGGCACAATTTTAGTGGACTATATGTGTGTGTACAGAGAAAAAACTACTACATATGACTCTTGAATGCAAAACAAGAAGTAAAGAAAAAATAATCCTTTGAAAACTTGAGGTTATTGTACTGCCCAGGCAAAAATAGATGGCAAGCTCACTCTCTTATCTTTACATTTCTGTCTTGAAATCTATACAAATCTTTATCCTGATTATTTGAGCTTATCTTTAAGAACCTTGTTTCTCCCAGGCTCCACAGTTCTTAGAGTGGATGCAAATGAACAGCAGGCCCTGTTATCCATGTCCAGTGCTTTGAGATTGGAGTCCTATGTGATGTTGAGGTGTAAAACTACAATAAAATGTTGTGTTTTGATACAGAGAGGGTTTGGCATAGTGTGTGTGAAGCATGAATGTGTGAGGGAGGTTGTGATTGGCGAGTAAGAACACTGCATCTGCTGGCTATTTCTTCACACAAGAAATACACGCCTGCACACTTAAACTATGGATCTACAGCAAGATTGACAGAGTTTTTCAGAAGAGCACATCCGACTGTACTTCAGCAGAGATATGACGAGGCACAAGGCTTCAGAGAGAACCCACTGAGCAATAGGCCTTCCACAGTCAGCCTTGAACACAGAGCATAGGGAAGTTTGTAATTTCTTGGTCTTTTGTCTTCAGGTCGATCTCTCTGACTCTGCAGGAAGTTATCAGTTCCAAGACAGTCAAAAAAGTTGGCCATCATTGGCCAAACCATAAATATTTGTTTTTAGATCTTTATAAGCAATTTAAATAGCACATACTCCTCCGTACAGCCAAGTCTACAATCAATAAATCCATAATGAGAATTATGTTGAGAATAATAATAATGGTTCTAATATGGTCATCATGTGTGGGTTCAGCAACCTTATTTAGACATTCATTGTGGTTGTTGCATATTTACAAGAAGTCATTTACATCCAAGGGGGGCAGCAGGGGTCAAAGGTGAGAGGTCATGATGTTATCTGAGTCTCTTCTCTGCTGAGTAGATGGACATGTAGTAGTCATTACTGCCCACAGCAAGATGAGGCTGATGAAGGAAAGAAAGAAAAAATATATAATTAATAAAAATATAAAAAAAATATATAAATTTTCTAATACAAATGCTATAAAAGGTGTACTAAGTACTTTTTTGTTTTGTTGGCCAATACCACAGTGGCCTTACTTTATATTGACATCTGTTAATGTGGATGTATGTAAATGCAAAAATTGTTTACATTGGTTCCATTGTATAGATAAAATAAATGGAGGCATTACTGAGTTAAGGTAGTATTTGGCTAGTCTTCCTCCATTCCTTTATCCATAGGTTTTTGGAATCAAAATTTCAACATGTCAACTGGGAGAAAAAGTGTCCTTTTTATAAGTAGCGTCTGAAAGTCCAATTCATTCTAGTGAATTGGTTTAGTTTGGATGGGTCATGTAATTCTAATGGTTCTAAAACAATTCACAGGTTAATTTTAGTCTCTAAGTAACATTTTATTTAGTATTAGTAAAATATTTACTGCCATGCTGCTATTCATCACATGAAGTTATAAATTCAAATGTGTTTAATTCAAATGGTTTGATTAGTGTAAATTTATTTGTTTTATGCCGTTATGCAAATTGTTTTAGTGTCATACTGCTATCACAGTTATATCATTCAATACATTTAAAAATATTGCCCCTTCAAGTAGTTTAAATGTGGATAGCTACTTTTGTTAATAACTTGTTTAACTACCTTAATTTATGTGTAACTTGTAGCTTGACAACTTAGATTTTCAAATAAGCTTTCCCAACACTGCAGCTCATAGTAATAAAGACCGTCTTTATTTGGAAAACTGTCTTACCCAGTAAGGGTGGAAGGCCAGGCAGCTGATGGCTCCAATTCTCTGCCCCATGAAACCATCATAGTATTTAATGTTGCTGATCACATCCCCATTGGAGTTATACACTGCTATAAACTGATTCATAGAGCCACTGGAGAGAGAAAGTGAGCAATCGAGAGAAAAATGGTTTTAAAAAAAAGGCATGAGTTACAAGCATTTCAAGACTAAGGTGACCACGCTGTTATTGCTCTGTCACAGGTGAGCAGACGTGATTCTGCTGGGACAATGTGGGACATGTAGGAGAGCAACAACTTATTATTATTATTAGACTATGTAAAAATGTTATTTGTGACCGGCACTGTGCAACTGGCATTCGATTTTCCCACGTATGAGTGATAGCATGTGGTCTGTTCAGTCTACCAAATATATTGAACTGAATATAATTATTGTAGAACTGAAATATACATATTTTGCAAAGCTGCTTTGAAATGATATGAATTGTGAAAAGCGTTATGCGTTGTGCAAGTGCACCTTGAACTCAACCAGTATGTATCTTGAGAAGTGTGTATCTGTACTTTATGATGTGTGTCATTGCCAGTTGACATCAGGCACACTGAAAAAGTTCAGTGAAGTACATGTACGATTTTCCAATCAGATAGCCTCTTTTAAAGCTGTAACTGGTAAAGCTTCACATTATTTCACCGTAGTGGCTGATTGAGAGGTCAATGCACATTCCCTCACTGTTCACTGGTATGCATCATGACAGAATAGCATTTACACATGCATTCCTCCAAACATTGTTTGACTGATCAGATCTCAAAAGGTCTGGGCCCCATTTATGCCTTGATTTTAAACTGGCAATTTGTAAATGACCCAAGATGAACCTTAATGCCAGGTGAAAAGAGGGTCATGGATGCAAAGGAAACATTTGTCTTCTGTTTTTTTTTTTCTTTTCTTTTCTCGAAACAGCAATATTTTGCACAATAGAACTAATTGTATAAATGTATAAGGTGCAAGTGCATCTCTCACCAAGCGAACAAGTTTGCCTGAGGATGGATGTCCAGAGCGGTCAATCCTTTCACTGTCTGCAAGATGTTAATTGATTCTGGTGTCCGTGGGTCAAAGAACCGCACATCTCCATTCACACTACAAAAGAGGAGAACTAACTTGTGAGATAAATGCAAGAAGGGCATGAGGTATATTCTTTAAATGAAGTGGGAGAAAATATGTAGGAGAGAAAAACAGTTACCTGACACTGATAATGTGTCCTTCAGGCTCCTTCTGCAGATGTGCCTTAACCACCCAAGCACCGTGTTCCCTATAGGTCATCACACGACTGCAGAAAGAGATAACTGATTAGTATAAGCAGTTACAGTCCACACAATTTGGCCGCATTGTTAAACACTGACCACTAGAGGGAGCTGCACGAATGCACTGCACCAGAACACAGAACAACAACGATCTCTGTAGTAACAGCATAGTGGATAAATAATTCTTTAGAAGGGTGTTTCTTCCACGACTGCCATTTTTGGCACTGTGGACTTCTGAGTTAACGTCTGGGTTAATAAGAGTTATTTATTGATTGATTGGTTTGTTGATTGACTGATTGATTGATTGATGGAAGTTAATTATTTTATTCAGCATGGATGCATTAAAGGGACAGTCCACCCAAAAATGTACATAAAAATAACAATTTTGAAAAATCTTTTACTCCATTCTCAAAACTTTTACTGTCATTCCAAACATGTATGCATTACTTTTACATTTTGAAGAATGTTGATAACCACACAGTTTCAGACCATGTTTTGCTAAGACTAATTTCATAACTAGCATTTAATGTATCCTAATTACATACAATTACAGCATGACTGGAAAAAGTGCATAACAAATGTTCACAACTGATCATCATGATATATTTTAAGCATGCTCTTTACTGACACTGTCCCTTTGGTAACCGAGAACACCAGATTCTGGAGAAAAAACCCCAAAACAAAACATGGTAATGGTGGAAATGCCGCCACAATTCAAAGTTTTAAAAAATAAATAAATAAATAAAAAATCTAGGTGCATGAAAGATTTTCAAATTATAAGCATGACAGTGTGATTCTGGGAAAAGGGTGAAAAAAATCTGTATTTAATAAACACTTTTAAAAGTAGCCAGAAGAAACCACCTTTAAACTAGACTGAAACATGACCATGAGCACTCCAGCAATGTTACTGGAGGCAAGGAGGTTCTCATACAGACATATTCCTCCATGACAAAACTTTAGCATGTCAGAGGTTATGATGCAAGTTCACTTTGATTTCATTAAGCAGTTGAAGTATAGTGGTTACCAGGCCACAAGCAAATGAGAAGGAACTCAACAACAGTGTGACGCAGGAAATGTCAGCATGAGCTGTGGGGGACAGAGGTGGAGTGTTTAAAGGTGCATGAAAGCAAAGAAATAAGGCACGGAAGAGAGCTGACGCATGTGACTAGCAGAGGGAAAATCTTGAGCGTTTGGAAATGCTAGAGCCAGAGGGAGTTGTTAGATTAGCATTATTTAAATATTCATAGGCCTTTTTATGACTTAATTACAATGTTTTCTCATGGAATTTATGGGTGAGTGCATGTGGACACACGGAGATGTGAGTTACTGTTACAGATACTTTTATCCAACCAAGATCAAATGCAAGATAAAACAAGCTCAGTGGTGCAGGACAAGAATGACATTGCATATAGCCACAAGATTCATGCTGAATCATTTTCTGATCTAGCCAGTTTGAGATGTCTGATTTATGAAGTCATACCAGTATATCAGAGATGAATACATTTCTGATTCAGTAATATGACTCTTTAAGGTCTCTGAGGATTGATTCAGTGATTTGATTCTCCCCAAAGGTCAATAACAGCTCATTCCTTTATGATTCATCTCATATGATTGTTAGTGAAGGTCTCTGAGAGTTGGTTCAGTAATATAATTTAGGTGAGGTGTGTACTGTTTGATAGGTTAATGATTGTAGACAGAGATCTGTGAATGCTGACACACCATTCGTTAGGTCCCATTCTGCGGTCATACACCCGAACCGATCCGTCTCCAAGACCTGCAGCTACCAGTGACCGCTGAGGATCACATGACAGGCTGGTCACACAGCTGTCTGCTCCTGTTGGGATGTCCTGCAACACAGAAACAATAGCTGAATGAGTTTTTGGAGGAGTGCAGTTGAATATCATTTAAACATTAAAGCATTAAATATTATGTCTTAGTATTATTATATTGCTGGGAGATAAAAGAGTGAGAACTGACGTTAATATGCATTTTATGTAAGATTTCATTGATTTACAAGCTATCAGAATTTCATTTGACTTTTTGGCCATATAAATATCAGCAACTGCATGTAAATATCAGCAAATAAATTGCATATTTTTCCTCAGTTTGGGCCTCTGAATAAAAGATTTACAATGGTCGGTTTTTCGAAAAATTGATTTTTAGTACATATCAGAATACGTTGTGGTACAATACTTTGAGATGTATCATAATATTATAACTGCATCACATCTGAAACTGCATCAAAATTGCGAGAGAGACACAACCTATGAGAATGGAACAATAGGATCACTTTCAATTGTTTCTAGTGTGGTTCGATTCACATTTGTCCAGTATGGCTTCTCATAAAAGCAAGTCTGACTGCAGAGTGAAATGCTGCCTTTAGAGTTTCTGCTTTAGACAAATTGCTAAATTTAACTGAATGACTGCTCACCAGAAACAATGACACAAGATTCTGCAGTATCAATCAATGGAAGCGTTCATGTAGGAACTTTGAAAAGCTGTAATTTTAGGCTCAGAGGGAAAACAGAGAGGCCAGAGAGAGACTAATAGGGAAAGAAGTTATCTAACTATGAAGCAAGACAGTGGTGCACATAAAGGATGTTGCTACAAATCCTATCCAGATCCAATGTTTTTAAGGTGAAGGGGTGTGTGCGCGCTTGTGCAACTCAGCCAGTACCTGCACTTTCATTTCTCTTTCCGTGTCCCAGATCCGTATGACTCGAACGTCACCTGAAGTCATCAAGAGGCCAGTCTCCTGCTCCCAGTCCACCACCATACCTGCACCTTCAAAACAGAGTACAGAAGGTTTACAAACATTCACAATCAAATATACAACTATCTGGGCTCTCCTGACATGTCTGTACATTATGATAAAAGATAATACAGTCACACATTCACCTTTTGGTTTTCATTTCTTTCAGAATAAAAATGTTGGTAAATGCACCACTTTCATAAATGAATGAATACAACGCTTTCATGAATAGTCTCAGTTCACAAAGTGAACCTTTTATATACTGGCAAAATTAAAAGTTTAAACCAAATAAATTCAAACCACATATGCACCTGGATTAACTAAAGATCAAGATCATCAAACCTTAAGATGAACCTTTTAGCTTGCAAAAGCACTAACTTACATCTTATGAAGTGGTTAGTGTTCTACTGTATGGTCCAGGGCCTAGTTCTGGTCATTCTTATAACAGTAAGAATGATGTGAACAGAGATGGAGGAATTACAAAGATCACTAAAAAAGCAAACAAACCAGCAGACACATTCATATGACTGTTAATGTGTTAATTTCAGGATTAAGTTATTCATGCTGACACAAATCAAAGATAAGCTGATTTCATTTATGATCCAGTAACAGGATTCTCTTTGAGAGACTCAGTTGTCTGCATTCTCCTTTGTAGATTAGATGTCATTGTAAATTACACAAAGATTTTATTAGTGTGGAGAAAATACAGATTATAGACAGCAACTGTAGATAAAATGAATAAAAATGTAGATAAAATGTAGAATAAATGAATAAAATAGCAAATAGGTGTGGTTCTCAAGTGGTTCTTAACTGGCTTTAAGGATCCAGATTGAACAATGAACATCAAAAGGCAACCTAACAGACTTTATTGTAAAAAAAAATCAGTCATTGCAAATTGCTTTTCGTTGTTTCTTGTATTTAATGCTGTGTGAGTCATTTTCTCATGTTTACCTATGGTTTTCAAGGATAAGGACTTGTGTATGTGAACATACACCCAAACACCACAGCCTTACATGCTAGTTGAACATTTAATGTCAAATGGGCATTGACAAGGAGTTGATTTTCCTTTTGCTGCTATAATAGCTTCCACTTTTCTGAAAGGCATTCCATTTGAAATTAGAACACTGCTGTTGTGTTCTTGCATTTAGACACAAGAGCAGATTATTCAGCACCAGACATTGATTTTGACATTGAAATTCAACCCAGAATGTTCAGTGGGATTCAGGTCTTTGTGCAGGCCAGTTAAGTGCCTCCACACTAGAGTTTTCTCTGTGGACCTTGCTTGTACATTGATGCACTTTCATTTGAAAGTCTCTAGAATGTCACTGTATGAAGTAACATGAGTAGATTTGTTTTCACTGGAATAGTCAAACCTGCTAATTACAAGCAGGTGTCTATATGAAGGCTTGGGTTGCTTTGGTTGTTTTGTTTTTTTATGAACAATTTTATGATTACATTTTAACTCATTTTGTGCACAAATGCGCACATTTTAGTAAGAGTGCCGAGAATTCATGTGTCTGGGTCTACTCACTTGATTAGGAAACAGACAGAGTGAGAGACTCAGGTTCAGGTTGGGTTCTGTCTTAAAATTTGACAGCACTGGTCAGGTCAGGGCTTTCAGCTTCAGTTTGTGACGTAGTGAGACTAACTATACCCGGTAACTCAAAGTCGCTTGTCACAGAACAATACAAAAAACAAACTCTTACATTTCAACTGTCTTTTCTTTTAATTTGAATCAAACAAACAAACAAAAAAAAAAAATATATGGCACTTGAACTTTAAGGCACTTGACTTGTTCAAAACATACCAACAGTCACATTTAAACACTAAATTTAAGTCATCTCATGAATTACTTCAGCATATCATAAACACAAGGTATCAGGACGAACTTAGATCTCAACCTCAAAGTTAAAGCTTTGGACACGGTAATTCAATGCATCAATTCATCAAAACCAAACATAACATTTTAACTCATTTCACATTAATTCATAACATCACATTCTTTAGTTAGTTCAAATGACTCTTTTCAATGGTGATTTTCTTACATGTAAGGTTCAAAGGAAATAAATGTTTGTTTGTTGTGTGGGTATGAGTTCAGTTCATGTACGAGAGCGTATATGAGAGTTTGTATGCGAGTTTGTATGAGAGGTCCGCTAAGCCCATCTTTTCGAAGAGTTAATGATGAGTAAGTATCTTCGTCGAGTTAGCTGAATGAATGGATCAAGGCCTACCTGAAGACCAAGCATAGTCAATGGAGTTGTTTTCCAGCCAAGATACTCCAATCTCACTCACAGTACCGCATTCCGATCCAGTGCTGTTTCACACAGCCGATTAACGAGTGGCGCAGCAACCTCCGAACTCGTCCTCTGTGCAGCCAGCGAACCTTTTGGAAGACGGTAATTTTGAATCTGGTAGTTTCCTCGATTGCGGCGTTATTTCAGAAGATTCCGCTTTCACCCGGCTCAGACACCCTGAAGAAAGGAGCAGCTTGCAGGAACATTGAATCCGGGAACTCCTCTTCAACGTAGCAATGCAGCTTTCATATCTCGGTAATCTTCAATCATTTCGTTTCATTTTACACTTCATTAACATCTACAAACTTCAAGAACTCCAACTTCTTACTCTTAATAACGAAAACTCTCACTCTCGACGTAAAGATCAAAGCTTTGCTCTGTGCAGCAGACAAACTTTCACACTCCTCTCGCTCTCCTTCTCCTCTCACTTCACACACCTGTGTTCAATTTTATCTCCATTTCACTCAGCGTAACTGCTTAACTGACTCCTCCCACAATTAACACGTTGCATTTTGGGTATCATAGTTCGTTACCGTCACACTCCCCCTCCATTGATCTGAGCATCTCATAGTTCCTTATGAGATGTTTACACATCAAAATCCTAAGAATTCTTCATCATCTGAAGATTCCTGAAAAAGATCAATGAGCTTACGTTTCTCTTGTGCTTCTAGTTCAGAGGCAGTTGGAAAACAAGGTTTCAAGTTGCAAACATGTACAACACGAACATCTTCACCTGTAGATTCCAGTGCTATTTTGTAATTCACTGGTCCCATTTGGTGAATTACATGATAGTGTCCTTTCCATTTCGGTGCAAGTTTAGCCGTGAAGCGATCCTTTGCACTTGACTGTGGAAAGTTTCTCATCCAAATTCTCTCTCTCTCTTGGAATGACATGTCTCGTCGATTCTTGTTGTAATTGCGGAGTTGTCTTTGATGTGCTTTTTTACTGTTTTCCTTTGCTCTCCTTTGCAGTTGTTTTAAATGATACACTGTGTCATAGTGGGATGCATCAGGTGACAGATCATGACTTTCACCTTTCAGAAGTTTGTCCATCGGCCCTTGTAGTTTTCTTCCTAAATGAAGTTCGGCAGGAGACATTCCGGTGGTTTCCTGCACTGCAGAGTTAATGGCAAATCTGATTTCTGGTACGTATTGATTCCATTTTTTATGATTGTCATCCACAAACACAGCAATCATACTTTTAAGAGTTCTGTTGATCCTTTCAGTCATGTTTATTTGCGGGTGGTAGGCTGTAGTTAGCTTTGGTGTCACATTTCAATTTTCACACACTTCTTTGAATATTGCCGATACAAACTGTACCTCGGTCAGAGATAAGAAAGTCTGGAACTCCCCATCTGGTTAGTATCTCTTTTCAAAATACATTGGCAACAGTCTGAGCAGTAGCTGAACGAATGGGAAACATTTCGACCCAACGGGTGAAATAATCAACAAATACTAAAAGATATTCGTTCTGGTTGGTACTGCGAGGCAATGGTCCCGTGATGTCTACACCAAGGAGCTGATTTGGTCGAGTACTGTTGATTTTCTGCATTTTTCCAGCAGGTTTTCGTTGGTCACTTTTTAAAGTCTGGCATTTTACACACCTCTTCACAAACTGTTTGATGTCTGACCACATCCCAGGCCAGAAAGCGACTTCTTGAATTCTTTTGGAAGTTTTGAAGATTCCTGCATGTCCACTCAAGGGGTTACAGTGGTAATGTTCCAATATAGATGGCACAAGATCTTTGGGAAAAAGATCCGGTAATGGGTATGATTTTCAGTCAGGGTTTTTAGATATAGCTTGTCTTTGATTACTTCATATTTCTCTTGCTGACTCCCTTGGTTCTCAGCCAGAGTTTGAAGTATCCGCACAATTTCTTGATCACTGTGTTGTTTCTCCCAGATTAATTCATTTGTTATTGGAAAAACATTGACATCCTTTTGAGGTGAGTACAAATTACAGCTTACATGAGGCGTAATCTGTGAAAGTGCATCGGGTGCTGCGTTCAATTTTCCTTTCCGATATTCAACAATGAAATCATATTTCTGCAATTGCAGTGCCCATCGAATGAGACGGCTAGTGGTTTTAGGAGAACTCATCACCCACTGTAAAGCAGAGTGATCTGTGACAACAGTGAACATTCTGTGTTCCAGATAATGCTGCCATTTCTCTAATGCCCAGATTACGGCTAAGCATTCTTTTTCGGTTGCAGAATAATTTGATTCAGCGGGATTAAGAGTTCGGCTGGCAGAATAATTTGATTCAGCGGGATTAAGAGTTCGGCTGGCATAGGCAATTACCTCTTCTATACCTTGGCTTCTCTTTTGGGTTAACACTGCACCCAGTCCCGTCTCACTAGCATCTGTATACACAAGGAAGGGATGTTCGAAATTGGGATGTCCAAGGATAGGTGGTGTCATCAGGCATGTCTTCAATTCTTCAAAGGCCTTTTGGCACTGTGGTGTCCATTGAAAAACTAGGCCCTTTTTCTTTAACGAGTTAAGTGGTTCAGCAATTCGAGAGAAGTTTTCAACAAATCGATGGTACCATCCGGCTAAGCCAAGGCATCTTTGAACTTCCTTCAGATTTCTTGGAATGGGATAGTTTCGAATAGCTTCAACTTTAGTTGGGTCAGCGGTAATACCTTGGATATTTATTACATGACCGAGGAATGTCACTTCAGACAAGCAGAACTTACTTTTCTGAAGATTGATGGTTAAACCAGCTTTATGTAGTTTATGGAAGACACCTTGGAGGTCAAGGAAGTGCTGAGCAATAGACGGAGAATAGACGATAATATCGTCGATATACACAAAACACACACACTTCCACGTAGACAGCCTCCATCAGACGTTGAAAAGTGGCTGGGGCATTTTTAAGTCCGAAGGTCATTACATTAACGTGAAATAGCCCAGCAGGAGTAGTAAAGGCCGTCTTCGCTTTACTGGAAGTATCCATGGTAACTTGCCAGTACCCACTGTTAAGGTCTAGGGTAGAAAAGATCACAGATCCTGAAAGTGATTCCAAGATTTCAGAAAGATTGGGTAATGGATATGCATCATTGTCTGTTATAGCATTTAACTTACGATAGTCGACGCAGAATCGAAGTTGTCCATTCTTTTTTGGCACTAGGACCACCGGGGAAGACCATCCTGATTGTGATGGTTCCACAATGCCGGTCTCCAACATTTTTTGGAGCTGTTGATTCACAATGACTTGTCTGGAAGGTGACATTCGATAAGGCCGTTGCTTTATAGGTATTTGATGGTGGGTATAGATTTGATGTTGGAGTACATCGGTTCGTCCAAACCGAAGAGTGCACACTTGACTTGTGTGTAGAAGATGATTTAACTTGGGTTTTTGATCAGGTGGTAAGTGAGCTGCATCCACTGCTTGGTGGATGGGAGTTGCATCATCTTCACAGTCACCATCTTTCAAGGCAAATGGTAATGTTACGGGTGGAAGAGAACTTAGTAGAGAAATACTTGGAATGGAACACAGTGAGTGGTGTTTCCGTCTTGCAGAGGGACACTCAGAGGGGATGGCACACTGGCATAACCAGGCTGAAAGAAACAATCCACTTCTGGGTTAGAGATGAATGAATACTTCCCTTGAGACACTTTTATCTGTATTCCACTGAAGAAGATAAAGTCTAGACCCAAGATCATTGAATAAGCAAGTGATTTGATTTTCAACAGCGACAGGTAAAGGGCATACTTGGTCATGCAATTTAAGTGAAACATTCAACCATCCAAGAGGCATTTCAGCTTTTCCATTGGCCAAATACAATGGTCCAAGAGTCCAAGGATTAAGGCTTTTTTCTAATGGATCTAGGTCTTTCCATAAGCTTTCATGGATTAAAGTATAACTTGCTCCTGTGTCAACGATGGCTTTTCCTATCCAGGAACCAATACTGACTGGCACAATCAATTGTTGCGGTACAGCAGCAAATTTCGGACCATGGGTGAAATCAACTTTCTCAGGGAAAGCGTTTGCAGTAGCCACGGAGTTGTTAGTGGATCTACCTCTGGATTTCAAATGGAAGGTAGGTTGTGCATGTTGAGTGGATGGTAGAGTAGATTGTGATGACAAAGTAAACTGTGGGCAGTTACCTGGAGAATGATGACCTTTACAATGCCAACACTGAACTTGTGGTTTATCTGCAAGTCGATTAACATGGGGACCAGCTTGACTCTGCTTTGAGCTCAAACAGTAATCATATTGCAACTGTTGTAGATGATCCTTTTCCAGCTGTTGTCCAAGTCATACCAAGTCTTCCACAGTGGACACACGACTACGCAGCTGGCTGGCCAAATAAGGCTTTAGGTTTTTCAGAATCATTTTGACTAATTCTGACTCTGTTAAGGTAGGCTTCCACCTTTTACAAAGTGCTCTGTGTGTAAAAGCAAAGTTTCTTACAGACTCTCTCTCACCTTGAGTTCTGATTCGGACTCGCTCTGCAAGTTCATCCTCATAATCTTCAGAGAGAAAGGCAGTAAGAAATGAAGACTCAAACTCATGCCAGGCAGTTACTGTAGTTCTAGCTACTTCCCACCAATCACGTGCTGTACCATGCAAGACTGTTCGGAAAGTAGCCAGGATTTCAGGATCAGATAAAGGATGTAATGCAAGAAAATCCTGACACTTTGCTAAATACAACAAAGGATCAGAATCGTCTGATGGTCTCCCAAAAGTAGGAAAGATTAACTTAAGATGATCACTCTTGACAGCGACAGCATTCACAGGAGGCAATTCACCAATGGATGGAGGTGATGGAGTTTCCTTCGGTGGTTCCAAAGATACTTTGGTACTTACTGACAACTCATTCACTTTATCATTGAGAAGGTCAAGTTGAATAGTCACATGTGAAAAATCTTTGACAAAATCATTGTGACTTTTTTGAAAGTTTTGCTGAACAATTTTAATGTCGGATAACTGTTTAACAAGTTCATCATGAGGTTTTTGAAAGTTTTTCTGAACAGTTCTAATGTCTTCTTGTACCTCTTGTTGAAGTTGCTCTACCATGAAACGAACATTGGATGTCAATGAATTTTCAACTTTTTTAAATTCATCCGTTATTAACAACTTCATGGTCTTCACCATTTGATCGGTCTCGGTTTCAATCTGTTTGTTTGTTTGTTGACAAAATCTTTGAAATTTGCTGTGTGTGGTTGTCTACTTTATCAGCAAAATTTTTTAATTGACTTTCAAGTTGCGCAGAACTCAGCTTTAATTCACTAGAAAGTGTGCTTATAGCTATTTCTTGTTTCTCAATGATGTCAGACAATTTGTCCCAGTTACCTTGAACTTGAGAAGTAAGATGTCCAATCTCCCTTGCTGGCATGGGAAACGTTCCGGGTAAATCATACTGGGTTCCTGAAGACACTTGAGAACCATCCCCTGTGGGAGAGGGAGTGCACAGTTGCATCTGGTCCTGGCCTCCATTCCAAACAAGAGGTTGCACAGGTGTACCAAGGGAAAGGTTTGAAGGAGCAAACTGCACATGGGTTCTTGATTGTAATGCAGTGGACTGAATAGGGGTAGAGAGATAATTAGTTACCTGAGGTTGTAGGGCAGGTGCCCAGACTGGAGTGGCAACCTCTGGAACATCTGGCATATCAATGTCCACCAATGTTGATGGGTGCAAAGTGTCTGCCATTATGTACAGTGTGAAAGTATTTGTATATGTTGTCAGTAAATGAAGTGCAAAACAAACAAACAAAAATGAACATTTATCACAAGTTTTACAAAGTTTAAAGAGTTTTTTTTTTCCAGTTCAGTCTTTGAGTCACAGTTCAAATCAATTCAATATTCAGTTCAAATGTTCAGTTCTTTAAATTCAAGTCAAAAGTTCAGTGTTCGAATAAACATCAACAATTTATAAGTTCAAGTTAATGTCAAGTCAAATTTTTAACAATTTTTAATGTTCAAGTCCCTGTTCGGGCGCCATTTTCTGTGACGTAGTGAGACTAACTATACCCGGTAACTCAAAGTCACTTGTCACAGAACAATACAAAAAACAAACTCTTACATTTCAACTGTCTTTTCTTTTAATTTGAATCAATCAAACAAACAAACAAAAAAAAAAAAAAAAAAAAAAAAAGGGACTTTAAGAACTTGAACTTTAAGGCACTTG
>JAFVLL020042096.1:0-22164 GCA_021397915.2 Tor tambroides
TCATCATCAATAAGACCAGTTTATTAAATATGGTAATTTGTGATATTTACCACTGTGGTCTCTTTTTTTTTTTTTTTTTTTTTGCTTTTGCTTAGAGGAAGCAAAGCTTACCTTCTGATCGTGGCTGTAGGCCAATGCCCAGTCCTCTTGTGTGTGATGGAAAAGAAGACTTAAGACGTAGAAGTTCAAGCGGTACTTCTGATAACTGGCACCTTCATCCGAGCTGATGAGAACACTGCTTTCAAACTCTGGGTCAGTCAACACCATTATCTGAGAAACAAACAGAAAGGCACAAAGGTTAACCCTGTAAAGTCTGACATATAAGTACAAAGAAGAATATGGATTGGAGTTACTCCAAACTCCAAAAGAGGCCCAAACTTACAACAAAATAAAATTTGGTGCAGTTCCTGATATTGATAAGACAAAACAGTGACGTGTAATGTAAACCAATGAGATCTTTATAACAGTATAGCAGTCCATTCACAGAAAATGCATATAAATATCAGTTGCCACTATATCTCCCAAAAGTATATATTATAAAGATGATATTTAAATGCTTAGTTTTATGATCAAAGTTGCAGTCAAACCTTTAGTGCAGTGCAGTGCAATGGTGATTGAGAGATGAGCAAATAAACATTCCTCAAAAGCCTGATGTAACATATTTGACGCTCACATTTTAACATGATTTTTCTGAATTTTTTGAAGAATATCAAAGTTATTCACAGCAAAATGACACATGTATGACCTGAAGGTGGATATTTTTAGAATTATACAAAAAGACCTTCTTCTAAAAATACATTAACTATCGATTCCACAATAGAAGGGATGTACAACAGTAGATTGTGTACAACAAGCATTTTGGAGCATGCTAATCATTTAGAGGCTTTAGAAATTTGTATATCAATTACGATACAGTAGAGTGTGTTAAAAAGAAAAAGAATTGGAAAAGAGGTTTAGAGAGTGTTAGAATGAAGCCTACTAGCATACCTGCTGAGTAAAAGCAATTATCAGCCGTAACATTTTAGGCATTTTAGTTTTAAAAATTCTTAGTGAACTTGCTGCTATGGCACCCTGCACCTTTGCTCAATCAACTCCATTTAAATGAGCATTTCACACAAACAATATAAACCCCTCCGTATAACTTCTTCCATGTAATTTTAATTTTCAGGTGAACTATTCCTAGGCTTTAGACCACCAACTGAAGCTCATACTAGGTCAAGGTTGACCATTGCTTCCATTCTAAATGGAATAATAATGAGAGTGAGCTAAGTACTGTAGTTCTACTTTAGCACTGACCTTGGCTTAGTTTCCAAGCTCCTCTTAAATTGATTCTGGTTATATGTATGCACAGAGGGAAATCTGTGGATGGGCATAGCGTTTAATTAAAACAGATGCAAAACTCTTCTGGTAGTGAACACATTGCATTATGGAAAGCGTTTCTTTTTATGTCCGTGTTTGACTGGGCGGTTGCATCTGATCTCAGTGATAATTAAAGGGTAAGTACGTCTGCCTGCTCGTTAAATGGGCTCACACCTGAATGCCAGGCACCGTGTTCACTGTCATTCGAGGATTGTACAGTGCTAAAAACAGTTGCAGACATTTTCATTATGGATTTTTACTGCTTGAAAAAATACAACGCACATGTCTTGGATGTTTAAATGGAACCTAATAGGCTCTAAAGCATTTCAGAGCACATTAATTTAAGCATGCACACTTATGGTTGACATCTAGACGTGATAATATTTAGCAAGCAAACTGTGAAACATAAGCTCCCCAATTCTATCATCTCGCTCTTTCTCTCGCCGCCATCCGCCCTAAATGTAAACGGCTGTTTTCTTCCCTCAACTGGATTTGAATTGGAAAACCAGTGGTGCATTTGTCACTGACAAAAATCCCACCCCTCTCTCCACAAGCTTTAACTACGAATCCTCCGGGGCGGTGATTTAGATAAATTGTTTTTCATTAAGCGCCAATAAACAGCCAGCCGAAACGCAGCCAGGATTTTGTTGGCCTGGGCTCCTGATTTTTACTGTTCATTATCATTATAAGAAGATGGAAAGAGGCCCCTTGTGTCTGCTGGTGTCTTTGGGCTTGTCAGATGCAATTCATAGATTTTAGGGTGTAATCATTTTCCGTAATAGTGCATTGGGTAACAGTGTTTGTTATCAAAGGGAAATGATTTTTCACTTTGAGTCCCTTGTCGAAGTTTTATTTAAATAACTTGCACATTTCTAGAACTTAACTAAAAGTGGATTATTGTAGTGATGCCATACACTGTAAAAAATAAATAAATAAAAATCTTAATTCAATGTCTTACTTTAATATTAGTACTAATGCCTTTCTTTGTAATTAATTGTAAAATTCACTAACAATTTCTAAGTGAAAATTGCTTCTATAGCAATTTTTTTGCAAACACTGGTTCTCAACCAGGGGCCAGGGCCACTAGGGGGCCTCAGCAAATTTACTACAGGGTCTCAAGATGATTTAAAATACTTAAAAAAGACAAAACCAGCAATAAAATAAAGTAAAATAAACAATGCAAAATCAACATGTTCCTTATTTTATTGACCTCCCGAACAATTAAAGTTTTTGTTTGTTTACTTGTTTCGTTGAAGAACCAGGATTCCTACATTCTTTGAAAACATGAATATATGAGGGAATATTAAAAGTATGATTTCTTGAAATCTCAAGGGGAATATATTAAAAGTACATCATAGACCCATTGAAACCAATGGAGCTATGATCAATTTATGCTTTTGTGAAATGCAGCCCTTGATGTTAAAGGTTCTTCATTTAACCACAAATAGCTTTTCTAAGAGTGTACTGTACATACTGGACTATTTTACTTGACAAAGGTCTCATAGAGCTAAGCGTTACATGCTTGTGCCAGCAATTCCCATTTTACCCCGGAGATTAAATTAAGGGGCGGAGATCTTCACCCCTTACTGATGTAAAATATGGATATTGGATTGACTGTAATGAACGAGTTAGAAAGTTCCAAAATTGCAAAAGTTTGCTACTTTTTTGGTATGCAAGGCAGAATATTCTATAGTTCATATGCATATATGGATCTCGGTCAGATAACATGCTATAGAGCTGCAACCTTCTGACTGTTTCATTAGTCAGTCGCAGCTTTTTCACACATTTTCATTTTCATCTTATCAGACAAAACAGTCTATGGACGTGCTAAAATAACACACAGATTGGCTTGCATCACCGATAATCATTTATGATGTTGTCTGGGTGCAACAAAATGAGTCACCTCACAAAACAGATTTCACAGTATATTTAGATCTGCCCGTGTTAATAGCAGGTGTAAATGTGGCCGATGGGTCACGACTGGGCTGTAAAGCCGGTAAACCACAAATCTGAGGTCAGACAGATACTGATTAAGCATTAGCACATAATTAAGTTTTCAAGCCACTAGAACATGACAACTGTGAACAAATGTTTCTCCGCTGAATAAAGGAGTGAAGAGAGTTGCGAAGCACAATCAATAGGGTTGAGGGATCCCTGTTATCTGCCGGCACCCAGACGGCTAGCATCCCGCGAGCTAATCTACATGCAGCGCACAGTTAACGGCCCACACGTAGCCTCCCGCCGCCGAATGAGATTGGCGTCAGCGCCAGGCGAGCAGTGTAAACAGCAGGAAGGACACACAGTCTCAAATTAATCATGTCATGGCTGATCAACTGCGTTTTATAACAAATAGAGTGGTGGAAATATAAACAGGCTCATTTGTCGGCGATCTTCGCATCAGCATGTAATCTCGTCTCCATCGAGAGTGCTAAAAGAGCCGCGCGCAAAGCACTTTGGATTCTTGGCAAGTTCCCATTTAAGAGCTCAGGCAGAGCTGCAGAAATGTCATGCCCATCTCTCAAATGGAAAAGTGTTGTGCTAAAGGTTAGGCCTAAACTTAGCCCTATTTGAAAATAGCCATGGGATCTGCCAGAGTCAATCCTTCTCTCTGGAATGGGACTGTGTTTGCCCACATAGTCAGGGAAATAAGCTGATGCATTAATCCAGTTTGTGCACAGAGCCGCTAAACAACAACAATACCTTCAGATGATGCACACTGTGCGCTGTGCGCGTCCATTGTGCACTTACAGTAGCACTAACAAACATCTAGAGCTTTTCAAAGGAGACCATCCATCTGTTCTGATGGGAAATTGTACTAATGGTGACCCATGAACAGTCTGAAGGCAGAGGGGGACGAAAGTTTAAGAGATGCTTGAAGGACTAGTATGATGCTGTGGTTTATTTTGGGATATTGATGGGCTGACTGTACATTTTAATCAGCATGGATGTATTGTATTGATCAAAAATGTCAGTAAAGGCATTTATAATGCTACAAAAGATTTCAAATAAAGAATCTATACTTAATTAACCAGCACCAATTTCAGCAAATAATAATAATAACAAACAGGTTTCTGGATCACTAAATCAGCATATTAGAATGATTTCTTTCTCTTTTTTCAAGCTTTCTATTCTACGAATCCTAAAAGATTGATCCTGAAGACTGGACTAATGGCTGCTAAAAATTCAGCTTTATAAATATACAATATACAAAATTTTGATCAAATAAATACAGTCTTGGTGAGCATTATGTAATTAGCAAATTAACATTATGAAAGAAATGTTTAAGATGTTGTATTCAGAATTGTTCCTTTTCTTTAATAAGAACAACAAACAAACAAACAAACAAAAAATTAACTTTTAATAAGTTGCATTAAGATCTAAACATTTTAACAAAACAGGACATCATTATTTTGGATGACATCTGATAAGAAAATATAAAAATATTTAACAAATAACTACATTATAATATAATATAATATAATATAATATAATATAATATAATATAATATAATATGTGACCCTGGACCACAAAACCAGTCTTAAGTCGCTGGGGTATATTTGTAACAATAGCCAAAAATACATTGTATTGGTCAAAATTATTGATTTTTCCTTTATGCCAAAAATCATTAGGACATTAAGTAAAGATCATGTTCCATGAAGATATTTTGTAAATTTCCTACCATAAATATATCAAAACTCAATTTTTGATTAGTAATATGTATTGCTAAGAACTTCATTTGAACAACTTTAAAGACAATTTTCTCAATATTTTGATTTTTTTGAACCCTCAGATTCCAGATTTTCAAACAGTTGTATCTCGGCCAAATATTGTCTTATCCTAACATCAATGGAAAGCTTACTTATTCAGCTTTCAGATGGTGTATTAAATCTCAATTTCGAAAAAATTGACCCTTATGACTGGTTTTGTGGTCCAGGGTCACATATAATATAATATAATATAATATAATATAATATAATATAATATAATATAATAATGTAGTATGCATCAGCTTTCCACATTGTTTAGGTGTGATTTTGGTCCATTATTCTAAGCAGAATTGCTCCTGGTTGTTCAGGTTAGTCACTCCTTTAGTGCCTTTTAGTATATTTTTGTAGGCGGCTGGAAAGCAGAAAAATAAAGAAACATTTCAAAATAACCAGCTTTATTTGAAGTAGGGGAACATAGAGTCTCTCAAAGGGAAGAAAACAGAGAATAAGAGGCTGTAGGCGTCTTACCTTTCTCTTGTTGGTGGGGCAGACATAGAGGTAACTCAAAACGGTCTTGACTCCCACTTTATCATTCAGCCTCTCATAAGTGCTGCCATAATCGGTTGATCTGCAAATAGAAGCAAAATTCTCAATATGGTTTTCAGAATGCATTTTTTTTGTTGTTGTTTGTGTGTGTGTGGATAGCGAGGCTCCAGTCATGACCTGGCCAAAATAAAGACATTCTCCAGCAAAATGAATCTAGATTGGAATTTGCAGACCTCAGCTGAACTCAAACAATTGAACAGATTTCAGCAAATTAAATTCATAAGAGAGTTTCACAGTTTTTTGTTCTTTTTTCTGGCTATTTATATTTCCCTGATCCTCAGCGATGAGCAGAAAAGCTCGCTAAGACAAACACAATCTGCTGAGCATATGCTGAGCAATTCTGCCTTGTTCTACAGACAGCAAAACTAACATCATCCTGCAACCCCTGGGCATAACAGTGACAACTGATCCAGAGAATACACTGATTTGTTTAGAAAGGCTAATGATATTTACAGTCTTGCAATGCAGACATGAGTATGGACAGCAGGGACATGTTCCTAACAAAGATAAGAGACTACTGAATGAACCCTACCTACATTTCTGACGTAAGTAGTATGAAAGTATTTTAGTGCTGGGAATGGTGTCTAGCACGAGCTGCTAATGCACGATGACGGCAGAGGCTCTGAGAGGTGTTTATACTCTTTGTTGCATTCAAAACAACAGGTGCTTGTACTAAGAAAATACACTGTAAAAAAATCCATAATATAGGGCAAAATGTACTGTATTCACTAAAAAAAAGAAAGAAGGAAAGAAAGAAATGCCGGTGCATTGCAGGTGTTTTACCTGTATTATGAATATGGACAAGTATTAGTTTGTTGAACTTTACATGTCATACAGTGTAACAGCAAAATAAAATAAAATAAATAAATAAATAAAATAAAATAAAATAAAATTAATAATAAAAACACACCCAACAATAACGATGTATATACATTCATACAAACATGCATAATGTTGTGTATAATTGTATGTTGGATAAGTAAGTAAAAAATGAAGGATGATGATAAATTTTAAGGATGAAATCGCTGTGCAGGTAACTTGCAATTTTATGTTTCAACCACAGATGGCGATCGAGAGACCAAAGTTCCATAATGCAGAGAGAGAGAGAGAATTTAAAAACATCTCTAAATCTCTTCGAAACAAACATAATCCTCTGAATATGAAAAGATTATTACCAAAAAAAACCCAAAAAACAAATACACTTCTAATATTTGGTGTTCTTTGAAAGAGACCCACAGTTCTTCTGTCAACTCTCCAAAATCCACTTCCTGTAGCTGAGATAAGAGCTTAATGGAGAGTTTTTGGAGGCCTCACATCACTTTGCGATTTCCTTTTCTTGATCTCGCTCTCCCCTCCAACCTCTTGTTTTATCTCACCAACTGTGTCTTGCCATTCCTGCCATCTCAATTTTTGCTTCCACCTCTCTTTTTCTCCTGAGCGTTGCCTATTTCAGCTGAGTAAAATTTGCCTGTGGCCCATGTCACGCCCACCAATTTCTCTCTCCTATTCAGCCTCTTTGTGGGAACATAACGTTCTTTAACACTACATGCACATGTATACTTGCTATTTAAGCCTTAAAGGAAACGTTCACCCAAAAATATCAATTCTGTTATCATTTTCTCAGCTGCATGTCGCTCCAAACCACACCTATGACTTTCTTTCATCCGAGGAACACAAAAGGTGAATTTTTGAATAATATACTGGCCTGATTCTTTCAAAATAACTGACAACTTCTGTGTTCCAAGTCTCACAAAAACTGCATGCCATATGGAAATGTAATATATGGCATATATTGTCCTATATCAAGAGTGACATTGGCATATATGTTACCTATAAGGCAATGTATAATTTTCACATATGTACATTCTAAAAGTAAGTGAAGATATGTTTATAACATATATAAAATCATCATATCAAAATGTGTATATGTACAAATGTTATTAATATCTATATAGGATTTATTACACTGTATGTAGCAACCATGTATGACAGCAATATTTTATTTACAAGTTTACTAAAACAACAAATATATTTATGTTTTTATATATTTTATATTTATGTATATGAACATGTATTGATCTACATGTTATATATTTACAAAATGTGTTACATATGCATAAACATACATGTTAATACATTGTTTTTTATTTCAATAACTTGTTTCAGTTTCTAATAGGTTTCATTATATGGTTTTAATTCATATGACAATATATGTCATATATGGATATTTAATATGAAGATACATAAATTTCATTTGCGTATCATGTGAGAAACTGAGACCTAAATTCATGACTAAAAGCTGCTGTTTGCAAGAGTTAAGAAGTAGCGAGTAGCGACCTCTGATTCATGAATGAATCGTTATTTTGAATTGGATCTTTTCATTTAATCATTTCAAAACCAGTCTGATTAATTCATAGACTCATTACCTCATGATTCATTTCAATAAATGACTTCAGTTTCAGCCTGTTTGTCACACAAAGCTACTGTATGGCTTTAAAGGACTTGAAATATTCAACAAATATACTTCTATGATGCTGTTATGGTGCTTTTGTGTCCTCTTTGAAGCTTCTTCCCTCATTCTTTGCCAGAAAACAAATGACTCAGTGAATTTGGCCTCTAACACGTCACGTACCATTACGGATGCTTTTGTTAAACTACTTACGAACAAGTTAAAGTTGAAAAATATCACACATGACAGCCCCACAAGACAAACGTTCAAATTTCTTTGGAGGCCTACACAAAGTAAATAATTTATGCTCTCCCAAAGACTTGCATGTAAAATATTACCAAAGCAAAAGCAAGTGAATAGGCCCGGCTTTTCAACTCTGAATAATTTAGTAGGAGAAATGAGCTGTTAGCCAACACAATCTTCCCCGACGCTCTAATACTTCTCCATCATGTTAGCTTGCTGTTCGCAGCAATAGTGCACAGACGATAGTGTTTTCAACACCATCACTGACTCCACACCAAAGTGACAGCCTCAGAAACACAGACGGAGGCACATCCCACACACCGCTTCCAAACAGAGGCAATCTAATTTGAGGCACCATGGAGGATTCCCATTTTCCATCGCTCAATTCCTTTTTGCCTCTTCCCAGGAGCGGGTCCCCATGCCAATAGGGCAGTAATGGTTTTCAGTAAAATTATAATGCAATCTTCCCTATATACTGTTTTATTCTGGGGTGGCAGCAAAATAAAGGCACAAGGATTATTCACAGTAAAGAGACCGTCACTTCATCTAGATATTACCGAAAGGCAAAGGTGAAGTGAGAAGTAAACAAAGGAAACATATACAGTAAACTCCAACCAGGGCTGAAAGTGTATATGCTGTACAATGGCAGAAATGTATCAGCTAGCAGCTTTTTTTTTTTTTTTTACTATGCAGTTTATGCATGAATCTGTATTCAGAGCCAAAACTATCCATATTGTAGTGCAAGTTTTACTGTTTTTGCACTGATGGCAGGTTTATTTTATGAATGCAACAGTTTGCTTTGAATATATCAACTTTATTATTATTATTATTATTGTTGTTATTTTTTATTATCATCTATCTTATTTGGGGTGGAGTGTCATGAAGATGTGTACATCCTAATAATAATAATAATAATAATATTAGTAGTAGTAGATTATTATTAGTAGTAGTAGTAAATTAGTAGTAGTATTAGTGTAACATATGCAGACGGGACACTGAGGTAAGTAAAATCATATAACAGTTTATTGACCAGTTTGGATCGGGGTGCAGTGCAAGAGTGATAGCAGGTGAGTATCTTGGTATCTGGATGATTCGATGGATGGGAATGATGATCACTGACAGTCTTTCCTTAATTCACAGATACGGGGATCGACACTGACGAGGAGATCTTCAGAAGCACACTGACCACAGAGGAGGACGCTCTGAAGGAGGAGGAGAACACAAGGAGCAGAAACAGGAGGTAAGGATAACAGGTAAGTAGTAATCTTGCATATACTCAGCTTAGAGTCTTGCCAGAGTTGGGTCCATGTAGTCGGTACGAGATCAGACACTGGAGTGAGTGGGGAGTGTGCTTAAGTAGGTGGTTAGATGACTGTGGTGATGAGGTGCAGGTGCTCGTGATTAGAATTCAGGTGATGCAGATCGTTGTGATTGTCTGATGGGGGAGCCTGGTCGATCTGTGACAATTAGTGGTAGTAGTAGTAGTAGTGGTAGTAGTAGTACTACTACTACTACTACTACTACTACGATGTAAACATGTCCATGGCACTCCACCCCAAACAAACAAACAAACAAACAAATAAATAAATGAATAAATAAATAAATCTGCACTACTCAAACAATTGCATGGTGTATTATCCAACAAAAGACATTACATCAATAGTTTTTAAATTTAGACACCAGCAAAATAATAACCATACAAAACAGAACTAGGGGGAAAAATACCAAGGGAAGAAACTATTGTTGCTGTATTGTATGTGTTCTTCTTGGGACGCTTTTATTTTATGTTCAAGCAAAAGATGATTCAAGGCTTTGCTAAGTGTATTCATTATATAAAAAAAGATAAAGAAAATGAAGCACAGTATCACTTTCGTTACGGTACCACAGCAGGAAATGAGCTCATAGTATCTTGTTTTATCAAAAGCCTCTAATTTAAGAAGACTGAGGTGGTTCATATTTTTATAGTAATATCATGACATTCTGAAAGAATAATGTTCGTAATGTTCATGTTAGCGGTATCATTATTTTTATGATGTCAGACGACACAGGAGTTGAATTATGAAAGTGTGAGCCGTTAAGAGTAACCTGCTATAAGTGGTGTGACGCTTTCCTGCATTCGTACGTCGTTCTTTATACCCTAGTGACAAGAGAATCCAGCTGAAATCAACGGGGATCAACTCAATCCTGCCAGAGAAAACCGTCCGCAATTATAGTTTAGCATCTGTCCTTATAATATTTTCCTTGCACACAGTTAAAAAAGATGTGGTTTGTCATGTTATTCAATTATTTAATTCCCACCAGAAGAGCTCCGTCGAGATGACTGGTATAATTATGTTTATACACCTGCTCGCGAGTTTGGAGAATTGCGTCTGGGACTTTAGAAAACCATTAAGAATAACCGAACAGTAGGTTAGGAGAAAAACACAAGTCGGAGACTTAAAAGACCAATAAAAGCATATGCCTGAAGCTGGGGCAACAGCCTAAAAACACAGCATGGACCTTTCCAGGAGAGAAATGAATGCAGCATCGAATCCCAGAGTGAATTTAAGGTCGGAAAATAAAAAGAGACTTTGTTCTGTGGTGGCACGTGTGCGAATATTTTACACCGAAAGCCACAGAGATAGGCACACTTTAGTGAAGCACAGGCAATGGCTGAAAGGTACATTTTGCGTCTCGTATGGTATCACTGTACCTCGACTTCCATTTTCACACTGAAGATTGGAAACTATCTAAAGCACATCTGCGAAATATGGCATGTTAACAGAAATATCTGTTTGTGCGTTACAATGTGGAGATACGCAATGCCAAGATGTGATTCCCAGCGTTTGACCACGGGCCATCTTTGTTTCTGTGAAAATGGGTTTAGTCCCCCGAATCCAGACCTGCATGCCAACATGAAACTCAACTGGACACACACTTCAGTGAATGGAGGAAAAACCAGGAGAGGGTGATGAAGACATGAAGAGAATCTAAAATGAGAGGACTGGTGGCCAGGTATCACGTCAGGGATTGTCTGTGAGGAGAAGCCAGATGGTGAGGCAGTAAAGTAGAACAATGTGGAGACATGTGCACCAGGCTCCAGGGATGAAATGAACAACAATGAACGCAGCAGAGAACTTCAAAAACAAGCCACCAACTCACCAAAAATCCAGTCAAAATAAACCGAATAACTAAAGTGATAACGTTAACTGTTGTTTTAATCAATTCCTTAGTAACGTGCATACAACACATATAAAAATGCATTTTGTTTGATATTTTTTTCTTTCATGTGCAGAAACCTCTAGGTGTGTGAAATCACTTCACAAAATCCAGAGGAGCCTGATGTACCTCTGATGTGTAAATTGACCAGAATGGATATGCAAATGGTGTAACATCATTTATTTCTGGCGTCTAAAAAGGCAAAAGGGAGAAGAAATGAGATTTGACTCTTTTCCTATAAATAACTAATTGCTATCGGTGATGAGCTTTCAAACCAGTTCGCCTTCAGTGCGTCATCAGAACAAGCGCAGAAAAAGCAAAAAAAAAAAATAAATAAACAGGTGGAGAGAGACTTTCAAATTGAGCTAAAATATTGATGGAGTCCAAATTATGGAAGAATTTCAAAATAAGTCAACGTCTTTATGACAGTGCCATGTATAAATTTGCATTAATGAAGAAGCAGTACTAATGTTCATAATGATCATAGTTTGAATTATAGTCTCTTCCTCAGATTAGGGAGAAATTATATATACATGTTATCATAAATTAAAACACAAACTACATTACAGATTTGATGGTAAATGTATTATTTAGTGTTACACTCTTATTATTTATTGTTACACTTATTGTCTTAATGGGAAGCAATGACAAAATTTATCTTTTTTATATTTAATATTATAATATTATATTTATTTTATAATAAACAATTTAAATCCCAATAAATAATAATAATAATAATAATAATAATAATAATAAAATATTTTTTGTTGTTTACACTGGAAATGTCTGTTGTCTGCAGCAATTGACAGACAACTCTTTTGCCTAAAATATGTATATTTGGCTAAAATTGCATTATATATTATAAAATTATATTAATTTACATATAAGGTTGGGAAAAGGCATTTTTAAAAGATATGTATATTTTTACTCAGTAAGGATGCTTTAATCAAAAAGGACATTAAATACATTTCTAATGTTACAAATAAATGCTGTTGTTGCTGTTGTTGTTGTTGTTGTTGTTTTGGCTTTTCACTTTTAAACTATTCTCTAAAGAATTCTAAAAAAAAAATAAACACAGGACAATCATTTTTAACTAATAATAATAATAATAATAATAATAATACACTGTAAAAAAAAAAAAAAAAAACTTCTGCAGATTTTTTAGTTTTCTCAACTTATTTTTTAGGAGATTTTGGGGTTTTCTCAACTTCTTGTTGTATAAACTTAAAACAACAAGTTGAGAAAACTCAAAAATCTGCTGAAGTTGGTTGCCTTTAACGTTTTAAGTTTGCTCAACTTTTTATTTATTTTTATTTTTTTTACAGTGCTGTAAAAAGTCAAACGTTGAGAGACCTTAAACGTTATAAAACTTAAAAGTTGAGAGAACTCAAAAATCTCCTACAAATATAAGTTGAGAAAACTCAAAAATCTGCTGAAGCTGGTTGCCTTAAACTTTTAAGTTTGCTCAACTTTTTTTTTTTTACAGTGTAATAATAATAAGAAAAGACAGTTGTTTTTAAATAGAAAACAGTAATATATATGTTTTTTTTTTTCCTTCTCACTGTTGCCAGGTCTAGAGTCCAATTACTGAAACTGAAATATTTGGAGGTATAATTTTATATAATTATATTAATTTATATATAAGGTTGGAGTAATGCTTTTTAAATAAATACATCATTTTATTCAGCAAGGACACATTGAATTAATTAAAAAAGGACATTACAATTTATAATGTTACAAATAAATTCTATTTCAAATAAATGCAGTACTTTTGAACTTTCTATTTGCTAAAAAATCCTGAAAAAAATTAACACAGGACAACAATTTTCAGCTAATAATAATATTGATAAGAAGAAGAAGAAGAAGAAGATGATGATGTAATATATATGTTTTTTTCCCCCCTTCTTTTGCTCACTGTTGCCAGGTACAGAGTCTAATTAGTGAAATAGTGAAAGATCTGGAAGTGCAGCATCGTCACTTCCAGCGCAGACACGATGTAGGGGGTATGTGTTTGATCAATATTAATTTATACATCTGCCTCTCCAGAAAATTCTCTCACAGCCCACCACTGCTCATCAAGACGAACCCCCACAGATGTTGTTTAGACCTGTGTGATTGCACCTAGAAAAACGGAAATGATTCCTGATCTGTTCCTGAGAACACACACTAAGGTCTGCTTCACTGATGTCAGCTGGCCGCTGACCAGCAGATAGTGTCCATGTTTGCTCTGATAACACCGGACAACAACACAGGATAAAGAAAAAAAAAAAAACACAAAAGTGTAGAGAGCAGTGAAAAATGAAAGGAAGAAAGGGAAAGATACCTTTTGGATCAATCGCTTGACCTCATATTCCCCTGGGCGACTAAAAAAAAAGGATTTTGAATGGAAACACTTTTTCTTACCTGAACTTGTGCCAGTAAGACTAGACTGTAGAGAGAACCGAAACACTCTCTCTTTAGCAGCCCTGGGGCTGAAGTGAGCCTGGAAGACAGCAATACACATTCAGCAGGCTATTGTTTGGATGTGTGGGTACAAAGGCGGAAAGTGAGCTGAAACGCAGGGACGACGCCTCACTGCCGGCTTGAAGATCTTCTTGTGATATATTATGCCATTTGTGCTGGTTGAAGTCAATGGTGGAGGAAGTTTGTGTGTGAGGTGGAGGTTAATCTGACTCCAGGCTGCAGACGCTGACATAAATCAAGTGTCTGCACTGATAGACTACCTGTGAGGTGGTTTGGGGCAGAGAGACAAGACAGAAAGACAGGGAGGATTTGAACACAAACCTGTTACCGTCAACCTAACAACCACTAGTGAGCCTGTTGTGTGTTTTACATTTACTGCGTGCGTGAAATAAATAAACGGTTACGTATAGGACCTCTATCTGCAGTTTACATCAATAGGTGGCAGCAAGTGACTGTCTTTAAAGAGTCACTGAGCCACTGAATCAAGTAATTTATTTGTTCAAAAACACAAATTCATTCAGGAATGAAACAAGTGACTGTGTTTGAGTGAGTCGTTGAATCATTCATTCAACCAATTTGTTCAAACACTTTGATTTATTCAGAAATAAAATACTGTTGACTGTGTGTTACATGCAGCTGGAGATATCTGTTTAAAATGGTAGTTACTCAACATTAATTTATTGTTTTTAATGTGATTACCTGCACGTGATGTTGCTTAAATATTAGTGCTGTCAAACAATTAATCGCGATTAATCGCATCCAAAATAAAAGTTTTTGTTTACATAATATATGTGTGTACTGTGTATATTTATTATATATACACACTCATACAGTATATATTTTGAAAATATTTACATGTATTTACATGTATATATTTATATTTATATAATTTATATTATATAAAATATATTTAATATACAAATAGAACATTTTTCTTAAATATGTACATGCATGTGTGTGTATTTATATATACATAATAAATACACACAGTACACACACATATTATCTAACCAAAAACTTTTATTTTGGATGCGATTAATCGCGATTAATCGTTTGAAAGCACTATTAAATGTACATTCCTTTTACTCCAGTCTTTTATCAATGTTGAAAACAATCATGCTGCTTTTTAGTTTTGTGGATTATTTTTAACCCCAGGATTCTTTGATGAATAGCTTGAAAGAGCAGCATTTATATGAAATACTTATTATATTATTTTTGTCAGTCTTTACTCTATTTAATGTCAGTTTTGTTCTATTTAATGTGCCCTTGCTGAATAAAAGTATTAATTTCCTCTTTCTAATTTCAGCACTATTTGTGAGTGATACCTCAAACTGTGCAGCTTGCTGAGACTATTTTTACCTAGCAGATTATAAAAAAAAAGAAAAAGCCCTTAGACTTTCATTAAAAATAAGGACTAGAGCCACGGGAACAAAGACTTGAGACTTGGGGGTGAGCTCTATTGACTTATGCCAGTAAGAAACTACCTAATAAAACATCCAGAACATTTTAGCAACTCCCTAAAAATGTCAAGGAACAACCAAGTAAGCACCACCTTAGTCTGTTCGAAAAGACTGGTGTTGTTTCTTGACAATGCCACTGGGGGCAGATGAATATTAAAGGAGAATAACAGTGATGGGAGACAAGACTGAAACTCTGAGTGACACTTGATGCCGTCTGACAGCTAGAACGTGTTCTGTATAAAGACTAAAAGCCTCCTGAACGCTTTTGCTCAGAGTGTCTCCGTATAGATCCCTACAGTTATTATCTCACTGCTAATGTGTACATGTTGTTTGGAAAACTTTGGTAATGACTGTTAGCACCGCACTGTCAGGATAGAATATTTGCTCTGGAGTAACACGCCGCCTTTGTTAATTTTAAATCCTGTTGTTGTATCACTGCAGTTCCATCAGAGCTCAACCAGACCTGACTTCACACCCAGATGCATGACTGAAAGTTTTATGATGACTATGAAAATCCATTCTGCTAAGCCACACACTACAGACGAGACGAGGAGAGGAGAGAGAGTGAAACCGAAGGGCGGAGACATGACGGATGTGTTTGCTATCACGGTGTCCGAGGAAAAGGCAGCAAATAAAATTTTCATAATCTGAATTTCATCAGCAAGCTCATCTTTGTGAGAGGAGAGCTTTTGTACTCGCTGTCATTGTGTTTAATTCTGGAGCATCAAAAAATAGTACTTCTACCTACATCAAAACTATAATAAAATATAATATAAATATATAATAAAATATTACTCATTTTAATGAAAAACAACAACAATAATAAAAAATATTATTAATAATAATAATGTAAAAAGACTTCATAAGTATGCTTTAATAGTGCTAACAGTTTAAACTAAAATGTTATGTATACTTTATAGAACATTTAATGTTACATTTTGTATTGTTTAACTGCATTAGTTTAGTATTGTGTCCTAATATATTTATTTGGCTGTGTTCATGTCAGTGTTAAACATACGTAAAACGTCCTCACTAAAGCCGCACACATACAAGTCCCAAAGGAAGAAATACACACACTGAAGTCACTCCACGAATTGAGTCCTAATTCAGTCTATTACAACTGTTTGCGCTGTACTCCTACGCTTATTTTGGCAGTCCGTGACGGCGGATCGGAAAGAAATGTCATAGGTGGTCGTTTAGTCTGTCACCCAAAACAGTCGGTAGGTGTGACACCCTCGACTGAAATCGAGTCGGCTAGCAGGACGCCGCCTCAAGCAATTTCCTCGTGAAAGTGCGACAAAGACAAACGTATATCCTCGCACACACAAAGACGCTTTCAATCTGGCACAAGTATACACCTTTCAATTTCCTCTCAGACACACGGCAGAGACAATCACACACACGCTCACACAGTTCAGGCCTCAGGCAGACTGTCGGCGGCAACGTCTCTGCTCTAATAACAGAGCTCATTGAAGCATAATTGAAAATGACTTTGGAGAATTGCCACATTAAGGGAGCATGGTGGATATCTGCAGGTGTTGAGGAGAATTGTGTTCGGGAAAAATAGACTGAGAGAGAAAGAGATGAAAGCGGTGAAGGGGTTTCCCGACAGACGACGAGGAGAAGCCAAATGCGGAAAAGGAGAGAGGAACGGGACGTAATAGAAAGTGAATAAATAATAGAACTCTACTATTTACATTTATAGATGGCCCGCAATCTGCGAAGATGTTTCCGTCATGCTCTAAAGGTGACCTCAGGAAATAAGACACATCTTTCAGGACAGAGATGGGGAGAAGAGAAAAACAATGACGCACGCATCACAAAAGTGGCAGTTCGCCTGTAGATGTGCATTTGCGGGTGTTTCGGAGGGGTTGTCTAGCATGAATGTCGAATTGAAGCTCTTCACGCTGACAACATGAAGGTCAGAGTGCTCCACAAACAAAACACTAAAACAGGGACAAAAATAATACAAAAAAGGAGCACAAAAATGGGTCAGAACGTACATCCTTACTCTATTATTCACTACAAGCAGAAGTAAACTCACTACAGGTCGTGACCCTTACCCTAGAGTCTGGAAAAGACCAATTAAATATCATTTGGAACTAATGAAATGCTCATTAAGGGCAAAGATCACGCTGGTTGCATAATAAAAGTCCTGTGTTGCCTGAATTCAACACTACACTCTGTATAGTTCAAAGGTCTGGGCCAGTTTATTGACTTGTAGGTCAAAACGCCTAGCAGAAGTTAGTCTCTCACAGCCAGAGCTTTGAATTATGGGATAACACGATATGGTCGGATCCACATTACAGCTTATTCTTGCCAAGAAACACCTACTGAGACAGGAAAACAGCAACTTGACCAAGCATAGCTTGTTGTATTTTTTACATGCAATTTAGGGCAATGGTTATCCAGAACTGGTTAATAACATCCACATTGTTTGTTTTGCTCAATACTTTAAAGAGAAAAACAAGCACAATATACAATTTTGCTTGTGAATAACTAGTTTATACTACTAAGTCCTCAAACTAAACTTTTAGTATCTCACAGATTTCTTGATAAAATATGCTCTACATCCACGGCACCTTGTCAATTGACTTTCCTGGAGAACTGATGAAAAAATCCCTTATTGTGTCCTTATTCTGGAAGTTGTGTAACCAGCCAATCAGATTAGAGTTTGCTGGGTCAATTCTGCTGTCTGAGGCAGAGACTTGAGAAGAAACAAAAATCAATACAGTATAGTGAAGCTATTCTTCTGCTATGATTTTGATTTGGTATAAGTCAAGTATCAATATTTTAAACCAGTATTATCACTGTTATTATTCTGCATTGATCGAGCATTGTTTTGATTTTTAGGTAGGTCAAATTACATTAAAAAATCAACTGCTGCTTATTTAATAGTGTAATAATGTTTTAAAGTGAAATTGATCATATGCTTATCTGGTTTGCTCAGTAATACAGATAAAAAGGTGCAATGTGAAAATCAATGCATTATTTGCAAGCGATGCATTAAAAACTTATAAACGTCATAAATGCATAAAACCTTACTTCACTAAAGAACTGATCAATATATCACAATACTTATATCACAGAAAAAAATAAATGCAATACGGTGGGAGTTGAGGGCTCTGATAGGTTGAACTGTGGTAATATAAGTTAAAAATATAAGTAAATTTGGTTTGTGACATTTCCACATAATTTCCTTTCTCAATAAAATAATATAAAATAAAATAAATCAATAAAGTAAGAGGAATTAGTTTGATGCATGATGACCAGTACTTTTTTTTTCCCCTGTAAAGGCAATTTTTAACAAGTAGGTTCATGGTTGATTAAAATATATATTAATAATAGTGAATATATAATTTTTAAAAATCTTATTTTTAAGTTAAAATAAGGGGAAAAAAGACAAACACACACACACAACAAGACTACAACTTAACATCTTTCTCAACCGCTCATCTTGTCAAGCATGCAGAAATCCTTTGTGGACCCTTCTTTTCTCTCAATGATCTTCAAGAAAGCTTTTATGCTCGGAAATGAATCTTTAAAATAAAAGAAGTATAAAAGTTTGACATTTCCACAAGGCACTATTACTCTTGCATGAGGACTGAGACGTTCTCTGGTTGCAGCCGGAAGGACAAACATTGGTCGTGCGCACACAATGCAGATGCTAGCAAGGGAACTAAATGTGGATCAGACTGTGGTCAATTCAAGGTCATCTCCGGCATGTCAACATCCAAGACATGGAGCTGGGAAGAGAGAGACAATGAGCTCCCTGTCTTTTGTGTAATCCAATTCTGGCGTCTGTTTTCCAATTCTGGTGTAACTCTTAAAGCACAGCATAGAGAGCGGATTTGAATACGGAGAGAAGAGGGATGTGTCCATCGCCGATGCACAGACATGGACGTATCCTCTCGTGACAGTGGGACTGATATAAGGTGACATCTTCGGGTCATGAGAATTCAGGTGTAAATGCTTGTTTCTGACTTTCTATCTAGAAAGTGGGGCAAGAGGATGGACAGCGGAAAAGAACAAGAGGACGCTTTCATATGGGCTGACCTGTGAGATTTTAGGGCCCTGGGCAGGACTGTAAGACTGGTTGACTGTACATACACTACCAGTTTGGAATAGTTCCATTATATTTATGTTTTTGAAAGTCTCTTATGCTTACAAAGGCTCTTTTTATTTGATGAAAAATACATTAAATACAATAAATAACTGATGGCAAAGCTGAAATTTCAACAAACACTACTCTAGTCTTCAGTGTCACATGATCCTTCAGAAATCATTCAAAATAAAAACAATTTTGATTAGTAGTGTGTATCAGTAAGTCTTAAAGAAGAAAAGGGAAGATGGCCCCTTTGGGAACAGCGAAAATTTGTTTAGAGATGAATTTATCTTGTATGATGATGCTCATCCAATACATTATTAAAATAAATAAATGAAACGGGATAATTTAGCAGAAATAGCACAAAATCTTGCCCTACCAATATCATAAATGCATGCAATCTGACAGTTTAGTTGAATAATTGAATAAAGACCAATCAAACAGCAACCCAGACATTAATCTGACTTACATTATATAATTCTATGAATCATATATAGGCCAAAATGTTTCATTCATAATAGTAAACTATGAATTCAGAGTAAATGGTTCCATTTATTTGGGATTTGGGTTATGATGAATAATGAATGTGTTTGAAATGTACAGTTAATTCATTGAATTATTAAATAACTAAATGAATTGTAATAATTACTAAATATTAAAACTACCAGAAACAACATGGCACTTTTCACATTCGCACTTGGCACATTTGGAATTCTCTGTCCTTGAACAGAATAAAAGTGAGCAGGGAGTTTTTTTTTTTTGTCCCCAAAAAATCCTCTCCAGCCTGTTTCTCACTTCCTGTGAGCCCATTATGCCTCATATCACATACATGTAGTATTCACAAGAACGATTTAACAACAACAAAAGATGCAACATGCCAAGCCCTGCTAATGGAAAACAAGCTTTCATTACTGTTGATGAGACTTTCTGCTAGCAAACAAGACTATATTGCTTTGACAGAGAGAATGAGAAAGAGAAAGCAAGAGACAGAAAGAGAAAACTGATTTTTTTTTCTTCTGTCTGTGACACCTAAATCATTCAGCAAATGAGCAGCACCCCAATTCTATTGTTTCTTTATGGCTCCTTTCCTCATACCCAGTCTTTGGGAGGTAGAATAGAAGAGCAGACTCCAACATTAGGACTTTTATTTCCTCTCTCCTTCCTTTCTCCTGGCATTTCTTCCATTTTCAAGGGGTGTGTTTGATAGTATGTTCATACAGACTCTCACATCCCCCTTAAAACTTGCTAGTGTGTTTCAAAGGAGTCAAGAGTCTGGTTGGTGTTGGAAAGGCAGAGCTCTGTAAAAGAACCACCCTCCAAGTACAACTGAAAGTTTTCATTTGCATCCCTTCATTCTTTTTTCAGTGCTTTTCCCCAGTTATTTGCTTCTTTCTCCCCCAATTAGAAGCTTTAGATCCAATCAGCCTGAACTTATAACAGTGGAAAGAAATATTGCTCCAAACTCTTTTGGAAAGTTTCCTCTCCATTGTGAAGATGTGCAACCCATCCCGCTGTCAGAATTTTAAAACGACGAGATGCTTTTCAGAAAGACATTAGTTTAGTGGTTCTATTTACGGTTTTAACCATTTAAGTTTGTTTTGGTCATGCAAATTGTTGTAAAATGTTCCATTACCTTTATGCATTAGATGTTCATTATTTTACTTACTGATAGTTTAAAAGTAATTGAAGTAAATTTGTTAAATTGGTTTTTTTAATTAGTTTAAGTGCGGGCAGAATTAAGGGAGTAGGGTTTACATTAAGCGAAGTTCATTCTAGGACTCGGCATCTTAAAAACTCCAAACTTTTAAACTTCATTGGGTAACATTTATGCTCTGAACATGATTAATACTTCAAACTGTATGGCTTGTTGAGGAGAGATTTACATGTACTTTTCTAGGTGATCCAACACACAGTTTTGACCAAGCAGTGTCAAACAAATCCAAACAAAAAAACAAAACAAAAAACAATAAAAACAAACAGACAGTCAAACAAAATTAAAATAAAAAAGCAGTCAAATAAAAACAAACAAAACAAAACAAAAAACAAAACTAAACTAAACTAAAAATAAACTAAACTAGACTGACACACATTGGGACACTTGGGTAACCACCTAATAACCTTCAATAACAACCTAGAAAACACCCCAAACACCCTACTAATAACAAAGATGGGTGCTGAAAATATTTTAATATTAATCCAACATTGCATTTATGGGTTTGTTCGAATTCCACAGTATTTAAGTGTACAGTGATAATATTCTTAGTATGCGCGGCCAATTGAAAACAAGATGCCTCAGAGTGTCATGACAAAACCAAAGCACTATTTAATTTACACAGAAACACAAACCAAAGCCTAAAACATATTGCTACTTTTTTTGCAACCCTGTAAGCACTTGCATTTCAATCTAGAGTAATATATGTATACAAGAATATCAGCAAAACCGATACTAGATGAATGGAAACGTACTCGGTTACTATCGTAACCTCGGTTCCCTGAGATATGGGAACGAGTACTGTGTCTGTAAGATGCTTGTATGGGAAAAACTCTTTTTTCCTCTTCAACTGAAGCCTTTT
>JAFVLL020042097.1:0-32303 GCA_021397915.2 Tor tambroides
GTGCCTCCCTCCCACCTCTCCTCTCAAGTGGTGTGAAGGACACGGAGCTACGAGTTCCTCAGTGCTCTGCCTGGTTGCCTTACGGGAGTCTGGGGGAGGCTTGGTGCTCCCCTCCGCTCTCCTGCACTCTCACTCGTTCATGAATGTCACCTCTATCTGCGGAAGCCCTTGGAATTTACAAACACTCTCTCGGGAGCTTGGGGAGAGGGAGCAAAGGGGAATGTCAGAAGGGCTGAGAAGGGAGAGAACTTCCGATTCCTTTCATCCTTATCCATCTGATCATCCACAGACATGAAGTCCAGGGTTGACGACACCAGTTCTTGACTTTTACTCAGTGTGTCTGTCTTTGTTTTTGGTGTTTTTGCAGTCACAGTGTCATGGATGCGATACTTCGGAATCAGGTAATGGAGTTTCTCTAAGATTGTCTCAGGATATTGTTCCTTTTCTCAGTAGGATCTGTATTTTAGTTCGTTTTATGCATCCCTCGATCTTCTCCGTTTTACGAGGATCTCACTGATATGTGGAGCCGTACGGATAAAGCGATTGGACAATTATGCTTTTTTCTGAACTCGCAGAATGATTTCTGAGCCGAGTGATTTCTGAAGATCGATCCCACAGTAAACCGTGGAAGGGAAGTGAGAGACCAGGGCTTCTGGGAGCTCGGAGCTTCAGGCATAGAGTCGGTTAGAGGGTATGGTGGTGCTGTGATGGCTCACTTATCTTCCAGAATTCCAGTACGGCTCCATGGATCATCAGCTGCCACTTTTCCAGTCCGTATGCTGTGCAACGAGACCTGAAATACAGCAAACAATCCCAACAACGACAGCTGCCGTTCATCAGAATCACAACACCAGGAGTTCTGCATTCCAGGGACTATTTTGATAGCCAAAGAAACAAATAAAGTTTATTGTGAACTTCACAAGTGTTTTGCCCCGCCCCCCTTTACCCCTCTAAAACCAAGCCCCTTTTTGTTCCCTACCAAGTTGTGACGCATTCTCCCCTTGGTTATTGTGGGAGACCCCGCTGTACTCCAAACATCTGCTGTCTCCTGCTCCTGTCCTCCGTGGCCCTGGGTGATCGGACAGGTGGGCGGCCCACTGACGCCCTCTGCGCCCTACGGGTGAGCGAGGCACAGCAAAATGGCTGCCCTCGCCAGCTCGCTGATCCGGCAGCGCAGGGAAGTCAAGGACCCCCAGGCCAACCGGCAGATCTCCACCAAACGCAAGCCTTGCCCCAAGAGCAACAAGTCGCTCTGCCAGAAACAAATCCTCATCCTCATCTCCAAAGTCCGGCTTTGTGGCAGTCGAGGAAGAAAGCTAGAAAAAAGACCCGGTGAGTTGCCTAAACCCCTCTAAAACCAATCTTCAAACCTTCTGTCTTGCTTCAAATATGCTGATTTCTGAAGTCTGTCGACTTCCGTTGAGTTCAAATAGTGAGGGTGGCATTAGCAAAAAGGATTGACATGGACATAAGAAGTAATCTCTTTGAGTTATGACGTGTTTGCTGATGAATGATTGGTTTTGAAAGACCTCTGGGATCATGGGAGTTCAAAAACGAGGCTGTTTCGGTGGCATTTAAAATACAGTGTCAGTTAAGGGTCATTGTTAACTATTCAGAAAGTATGGACTGATCAAAACTAAACCCATCTGGGTTCTCGTTGGTGTTGGCATGACACAAACAAAACGTGCAGCTGTTAAAAAAAAAAAAAAAAAAAAAAGCTGTACGGCTTTCTTTCTTCTGTGGAAAACAACAGAAGGTATTTTGACAATATTCATCCTTTTTTCATCCATACAATAAAAGTCAGTGGGGTACAGGGTTATTTTGAACCCCACTGACTTTCATTGTATGGATAAAAACAGTTTAAATATTGTTCAAATATATTTTCAGAAGTAAGAAAGTCATACAGGTTTGGAATGATATGAAGGTGAGTAAATGATGAATTTTTGGGTGAGCTGTCCCTTTAAGAATGGACATTTCCGTTGTATTTCATGGTGTGTATGAGTAAATGTGATCCTTGAGACTTTGAAGGTTGACTATCGTCTAGTCTCTCCTGAAAAGCGTGTGTCGATATACAGTAGTGAGTTTATGTTGTCTGGGACCCAGAGCTGCATGTCGCTTTGTAATCGTTCTGATCATTTCTCTGCATGTCTGTGTACCGCTTTTGACAACACCTGTTAATTTACGATCACCGACGAACCTGATACATGGCGCAATCCTTCACACGCACATAAAAACGTCACAGTCTCATTTACGACGAGCGGTTCCAGTCTTTCCCTCCTTTCTGTCCCCCCACCCACCTCTAGAAACCATGTATTTGTGAGAATCTTTGTGTTTGTGTGGGGGTCATATGTTTACATAATTAACCCCAATGAGACATTTACCCTGTCTGAGTAAATCATTCAACTGAAGAGACAGGTACCATGTAAGACTTGTGGCCTGTGTTTGAACATATAATAGGAGAACAAAATCAGATTCACATCAAACTGTTTTTGTGTGTCAGTCTTTTCTGAGGGATCATTATGCATTTCAAGTTAGCTTTATGAAAAGCTTTTATAAACATTTGGAAATTTTGCACTAATTTATAAAACAAACTGTTTTTGCCCTTGACAGCACAGAGGACTGTATAGAGTTTGATAAAGTGGACAACGGCTAAATTTATGTTTAATTTTTTTCATTTATCTGATCTTTTGGCAATCCAAAGCATCTTATCTTAGTTTATTTACTTATTTATTTATAATTATGATATTAAACATCATTATGATATTTATGATTTTAAATATGAGGTATAGGAAATGCTTTTGTTTGTGGTTGAATAAATGTGATTTTGCAGCATCCATTTGACTTTGAAACCCCTCTGGCTTTCTGGTTAAAAGATGGGAAAGAATTACCCATTAAATGGGTAATTTTAAAAAAGAAACTTTATTTTTTAAATGCAAAGTACAATACTTTGCATGGCCTGAAGGAACATTAAATGCAGATTTTTAAAATAGAACAGTGAGCTCCCCATGGCACATTTCAAACAGAGATAGTAATGGTCTGAAGAACTGCCTGTGAATATTTGCATTTGTGCTTATGTTGCTTATGTAGAAGTACAGGTGAGACCTGGGTTGTATTTCTCACTAGTGCTGATTTTGGACCAGATTATGGACCTGTGAGACCTGTGAGTACCATACATACAGTAATAGTTACTTTAGATACTTATGCAGTTGTTGGGAATACTTGGAATTCTATTTTGCTTAAAAATCATTAGAAAATATGCTGGAAAAAGTGTATTTTATATTGGTGATTTTTAATAGTATTCATGATAATCCTGATGAAGGGGTGGTTGAGCCTTGCTGAAGGGATTTGGTGGATGCATCAAACAAGAAATTTTGGAAAACTAGATCCAGTCATTCACACAATCCACTCTCCTGAGGGTCCCATCCTTTCTTAGGGCCCAGCTGTGCATGTGCCACCACAGTGGGATATTTATGACATGTGTATCCTAAGTAAATCACAGTAATCACCATGGAAACCACAGTCCCGTAACGCGGCATCTGCTGCCGCAAAGTGCCTCACGCCAAGTGGTAATTACATCTATGAAAAATGGTGGCGGTTGGTGGTATTTGGCGCAGTGAAGGAAGAAATGTTTTCTGTCAGTTTGGGGTGTTTGTATAGCTTGGGCTGCTGCAGCAAAGCTCACATCCTGTGCTTTTGTTATGCTAACGGTGACTGGATGATTTTGCCTGCCTTTTGATGGAGAGGATCAGAGAGAGAGCACTTATATAGTGTTGGCTCCTCAAAAGCACACTTTTGCCTGTCAGCACAAAACTAGAGAGAGAGCTGCTTAGTACGTACAGTACTTCATGGAGGGCTGTCTGCTTCTGTGGTTCCCTTTGCTTCTCTGATTCTGAATGAGAGAATCTTACACAAACTTCAAATCATCTTTCATTTAGTTTCTCCTGTCTGTTTCTTTCTTATATCTCTCCGGCTGCAGTTGGGTTGACCGTTAAATAAAGTTTAACTTGATTAAATAATTAGCTTTTGGGATAAGATGTTGTGGCTTAGAGGAATGATTCTTGTTTTCAGTGCAAGGGGTGAAATTGATAGACATTTTTACATGATGTATATCAGTGAATGTGGCACATTTTGATTTGGTCCACATTATAATTTTGTAAGTATAGATTTTCTAGGTATATTAAAGCTGATATAATATAATATAAGGTTACACTTTATATTAGGTGGCCTTAACTACTATGTACTTACATCAATATATGTACTTATTGTGGTCATATTGTATTGCAAAACAGTTTTGCTGCTATTGAGGTGGGATATGGGTAAGGTTGGGGACAGATTTGGTGGTATGGGTAGGTGTAAGGGTGGGTTAAGGTGTAAGGGATGGGTCAACAGTGTAATTATAAATGTAATTACAGAAATTAATTACAGATGTAACTACATATAGGTATTTTTAAAAATATAAGTACAATGTAAAAACATGTATGTACACAATAAGTGCATTGTATCAAATGATTAATTTAAATGTAAGTTCATAGTAGTTAAGGCCACCTAATATAAAGTGGGACTGGGACCTAATATAATACTTAGTAATATAATATGTAATAATTAAATTATAAATAATAGTACTAATATAATAACATAATATTAGTAATGAGCATTACATCCTAAAATACCAAGATTTAAAGGTAAAAAAAAAACATATAATTTTTTTTTTACATTTTATGTTGCAGCTGAATGCTTTTTTTTTCTTCTTCTTCTTTTCTGTGTAGCTCTGTGTAGGATCTGCTACGTGGAATATCATTTTTAAGAGTACCATCAACACAGAAAAGTGGCTAAAGTTTATTTTTAACACTCTTCCTGATCTTTTCACTTAGACCTTATCAGTTTGAGTGGCACATTTCAACCTGGCACATTTCATGTCTGCATTACACAATGTACAGTAATGCAGACTTGCAAAGAGGCTGTTAATTTAGAATAAGGGAGGCAAAACCATATGTAATGATAACACTTTATTTTACGGTGTCCTTTTACACATTACATGTACTTACTGTTATAATAACAATAAATTATGCATGATTACATGCAAGTAACCCTATGCCAAACCCTAATCCTGACCCTAACCATATAGTAAGGATAAGTAATTAATTAATATTACTCAGTACGTAAATGTATAATTATGCTGTAACAAGGATTCCTTAAAATAAAGTGTAACCAATGTAATTTATATTATATTAAATTGTATTATATTATTACATGTATATAATTATATAAAGAGATGCACATCTAGGGAGAGAGAGAGAGATTTTTTTGGGGTGCGATTGAGGTAAAATATTTAAATAGACTCTAAAGTCACATGATGTTGACTGTATGACAGATTAAATCAGCGTCAGTGTTCCTGAAGTGTTGTGTCAGGTGAGATTAACAAACATTAATGACCACCGATCACCAATCACAAAAGCCCACTCAGCATTTAACAAGGTCATCTGCACCCCCCCCCCCAGCACAACACTGCACCAAAACACACACACACACACACACACACACAGCCACAGCCACAGCTATGATTTCATTTGTCACTTTTAAATAGTGAATAGGATTTTAATCAGGAAACTTGAAGGAAACTGTAATGATGCAAAGTGTTCTAATCAGAGACTCTTCACACATACATTCTTCACCCATAGAAGAAGCTAAACATGATGTTTGTGCAAAGGTTATCCTTTCAGCTCAAGAATGTGTGTGTGTGTGTTAGGTGACAGGAGCACAACTAACAATTGATAACGGATATTTGTATGCGTTGCGGTGTTTGCAGATCGTTGGAGCACTTCATTGTTACTGGGTGATTCATTCGTCCGCACAGTCTGCCTCTTATTAACACCCTCTGATTCATCAATAACACTCTCCTGTCCTGCTCTCCTCTTTTCATTCATCTCTTTTCCAACACTCTCCATTACAATTCCTAATCTCACACAGAACCGTTGCCACACTCTCCCTCTGTCTCATTATCTTAGAGCCTAGCATCTCTTCTTATTGTGTTAGCCTGTCCTATTGTTCATGCTCTCCTGTGTTTTCTCTCTCTGCTTTCTTTCTTTAAGTCTAAAGTTGTAATGATGTCGGCCGGGTAGGGCCGTTTGTCTCGTGTTGACAGTGGCACGGACAGTCATTGTGAGTGTATAATGGGGAAGTTGCCTGCACTGTTTCTGGGCTGTTGTCCTGCTGTTATGTGGCAACTGTAGACTACTGCCTTCAAGCTCATCAAACTGTGTTTGTATGTGGATATAATTATTTCTCTTTAGCTGTTAGTAGCCCAGGTGACATGCATTCACCTATTGTCTTTCTCCTTTCTGTACTCAATTGTGTGCTCACAGATTAACAGCTTTACTATAATGAAGTGTTTTGTTTAACCGTGTTTGGCTAAAGAAGCACTTAAGGCCTGTTCATAGCAAGAATGATAACTATAACGATAACTATATTAACGTCCACACGACACAGTGTAATGTTCTGTTTAAGTGCGTGCTGCGGTTTTGTCGTCTGTAGCTTTAAATGCTATTGTTTTCTTTCATCAGCTCTGAAAGTGATTCCAACTTCTGTGCCGATATCGTTATAGTTGTGATGTGGACTCGGCTATAATTTAGAATGAGTTTGAAAACCATATCTTTATAGTTATTGTTATCGCCCTTGGTGTGAACGGGCCTTTGGTCATCATATTTTTACCTGTTTCAATGAGTAATACAGTGACCTCTGTGAATTTACAGAGTGTCACAAATCTAAAATCTCCCATGAGGTATGTGATAGAAGAATATTAGATGACAGTCCTTCGTAAAAGGACTCTAATGTGCCATAATGTATAGCCTATGGTGTAAGTTTATGGGATTTGGTGGTGTTTTATTGAATAGTGCTGTTAAATCTGTTATTGGAGCATGTATAAATGTTAATGCTGGCCTGAAACTCTACAGCATCCATCATAAGCTCTGCTGTTTGATAGATAGTGTTTCCTCCTCTTTATTTCTTTCTGTCACTGTTTTCTCCATCTCAGGATAGTGGTAGGTCACTGCGCCACGCTTTGTTTTATATTGATTGAGTGCTAGATGTTTTTTATCAGGCACATGTAAATTATTCTGGGGAGTCAGAGTCTGGGTGACCTCCTATCTTTGGAGAGCGTCTCATAAAAATGTGTTGTAGTTGTTTAAATGTGTGTTGTGGTTAATTGTTGTAAATTTAGTTAAATTAGGTCGCAAGAAAGAGCCTCTGAAATTTAAACTTTAAAGAAGTTAAATTTGTAGGCTGGTGTGCTTATTTGACAAGTTTCTGTCTATAAAAATGTCCTTTTCTTATTAGACAATTATAGTTTTAAAAGGATAGTCCACCCAAAAATGATTCTGTCATCATTTACTCACCCTTGTGTTGTATGACTGACTTTCTTCTATGGAACTAAAAAAATATATATTTTGAAAAAGGTTTTACTTGTACAAAGAATGTCAACGAGGGACAAAGATATTGCACTCTACTCACTGACTTTCATTATGTATAGAACAAAGAGAGAGATAAGTTCTCATTATATCTTATAGTATTTTATGTTCTGCAGAAGAAAGAAAGTCATAAAGGTTTGGAACTAAATGAGTGTAAATGACTTTTTTTTTTTTTTTTTTTTGGATGAAATATCCCATTTGCATAATAATAAATTATTTTTGGACATAGATCAGCTAGCTAGACACTTACAAACTGGTCAACAACAGCAGCCAAGAGCCTCATCAATTAAAAAGTGACAAATGCTGGAAATATTACATTGTGCAACCACTAAAGTCAGCATAGCAGCTCTGAACCATATGGTGAGTATAATTTCTTTATACTATATATCACATTTTTTTGTGAAATAGAGGATTCAAAATAGGGGTGTCAGTATGGCAGGTCAGCCAATATATTTTAGATCAAATATTAAAGGCAATCTTTTTGCCACTATTATTGATAGGATTGCTCAGATTTTGTACACAAATATCACCACCAATATATTAGCAGATTTAATTGATGAATTTATGTTTTGGCACATTTATACAACCAGTCTACCCGTGTCGTAGTTGTCTGTCAGTTGATTTATAATCCAAATGTGGTGAGTTTACCATTTACCAGTTGCAGGTTGATAGTATAATATGCTGTAAAACACATGAATAACATTCTGATGCAAATGTTTCTATTTTCCATGTGAGGGAAGGTAAAGATTATGGTGGTTCTTATAGCTGTTATGAGAGTGGGTTGAATGTATGCCTTGAGATCTCTGGCTGGGTAAAAGCATTATTGTGCTGGCGATAACCACATAATCTATGCAGCCAATGAGAGATGTGTATTCTTGGAGCTCTGAGACAGCCTCTCATGTACCACAAGCTTTATGTATATTCCTGTGGGTACAATCGAAGCAGTCTTTTAATATTTTAACAGCCCCTCTGGCTGTATTATGTTGCCATTTTGTCAGTTTTTTTTATGTTTTTAGAAGCATTAGATATGCAGAGATTAACAAGAAGAAGAAGAGTGGTCTGAATGGCTAAGGTGGGAGCATGAAAGGGTTTTGTATATGGGCCAAATATGGTTGTAAACATGATCCAATGTTCTGTCCTTTGTCGCTGGGACAGAGACATGCTGATAGAATACTGCTGTTGTTACGTATGTGTGTTTTATTTGGATCGGTTCTTCCACTCTTAATGTGACCTCGAGGCTTTCCTGCCAAACTCGCAGAGGGACCTTAGCAGAGGTCATACTTGTAAACAGAAACACACTGAGAGCTTTTTCTTTTTTTGGTTGTGTAACCCAACACAAGATGACCAACTTAACAAGAGAAGAGGCATCAACAATTTAAACGCATTGAGAGCATCTACCTTTTAAGGTGAGGTGTAACCTTAACCCAACATAAGAGGAAACAGATGCACAGAGCAATTTAAAGCACACAACACAAGGCATAAGGCTTTGAAAAACTGTGTTGTATATATAGTATAATTAAATGTTGAATGAGATCTCTGGATTATTCGTAGTATCAGAATAAAATGGAACCCATCTCTGGTAATATAGCCATATGTAATGTAAACAAGCGCATATATAACATGTATAACTTGTTATACACTACATGTCTTCTAATTTAGGGTTGTGCATCATTCAAATTCAGGATGCTTTTTAAATTCGAATTCAATTCAGAATTGAATTTTAATTAAGGTTCACTATGAAGCCTAACAGTCATGTTCATTTTACTCTAATACAACTCAAAGTTCATTCTACTTAAAGACTGCATGAAATCAAAATTGACTTTATTAACTTTATTAGCGCACATTACTAGTCTTGATGTGAACAATTAATCAGTGCAAATTAATCTGCTGAAAAAAATTGTTTGTTTTGGTAATCTTTAATCACTTAAAGATTTACTTCCGGTTTACTTCCGCTCTGGAATGGCATTCCTTCTCTGATGACGTCAGTTTGACGGCTTGGGCAGAATTATTCTTAAACACACTCCTCCGACCGTTAGGTTGCTATGAGTGAGAGACAGAGAGGAGGAGCGCAAAAATAAAACCACACCGTCTATTCAATATTCCGTTTCAGCTGGAAATACGTCACTACACTGAAATAAAGTCAGCAGCAACTTCCGGTTCACGTGGACTTTAATAGAGAAAAGTGACCTCAATAACTGATTATGTTAAGCATAATTCAAACTTAATGATTTACGGCAGATTCCATTTTCCCAGCATGCTTTGCTTCGGTCTGTTAAAGGGTAAATGTTAAAATTAAGTGTTATTTTGTGTGTTTTTGCATAAGATTAATACAGGGGGAGACCTGTTAGTGTTTAATGATCTGTTATGCTGGGATTTCAAAGGGTTTGCTTTTGTGGGTTACCATTGTGGTGAGGAGTAGAACCTGTGGTTAGGCCAAGGATGGGCCACAGAACATTAGACTATGGGCCCTATCATACACCCGGCGCAATGCGGCGCAAGTGTTTTTGCTAGTTTCAGCCCGACGCAGTTCTCATTTTCCCGTCCTGCTCCGCGTTATTTAAACAGTAAATGCATTTGTGCACCCATGGGTGTGCTGGTCTAAAAAAAAGAGGTGTGTTCAGGCGCATTGTTGGCGTGTTGCTATTTTGAAGAACTGAAAATAGACTGCGCCATAGACCAACTCAAACCTGGTCTAAAGTCTAAACTCAATGGCGCCATTATTATTATTATTATTTTTGTTATTTAAAGTGTTCGTTAATACAAAATGCGCCTCTGGGCGGGTCCACAATGTGCGTTCACTTTGCTTATTACACACAGGGATGCGCAGCAACACACAAACATGCCAAATATTAAAAATTAAGGATTACAGTGTAAAAGAATATTATTGTGTAGGCTACATAAATATAAAAGTGTTATACATGTCATAATTGCATGCATCAGAATTAGCCTACCTATTTGCTGGAGCATGAGCAGATCCGTTTGCTCTCTGGAGACGCGTTCAGTCTGTGCGCCGTAAAATTCTGCCGTTTAAATAGCGAATCCGCCATGACGCGAGAGCAACTCGCTCTTAAAGGGAATGGGAAATGAGACTCTGATTATTCCCCAAAACACACCCATTACTCATTAAGAGAATAGGGACAACCCTTTTAGACCATGCGCCGGGAGCGCCAACCATTTTTCCCGTCGTTAAACTAGCAAAAGTGGATTCGGAAACGCCCTAAGTGCACCTGCGCCGTGCGCTTTAGACCATGCGCTTAGATTGTTAAAATAGGGCCCTATATGTTGCTTTATTCAAAAACAATGACTGTGCACATTATAGCATAGTAATGATATGTTATAGCATAGTAATAATACATGCATGTGTGCTTGTGCTATTGCTAGCCACCAACAATTAATTGCAAGAGCATTTGGTTAAAGTGTCTGATTTGAATAGTTTTATGCAAATTAAGTCTCAGCTACACAAATTATTTGACTGGATTTATAGTTTAATTTAATATTATTAAGAAATATTTTCTTTCTGTGGACTCAAATGGAATAAGAAGTTCACATTAATAGTGTTTAAACTTAAATGGTTTAAGGCAGTCAGTTTCTTCAAAAGGTTTGAGTTACTTTAGCTCGTTGGATTTTACAATATAGCAAACAGGATGCAACATTCTAATTCAAGCTTGAATTTAAGTAAGTAGAATGAAAAATGAATTGAAATTCAGTTAAAAAAATTGTGACAAATTTAAACAGGTTTTTAGACAAACTTGTTTTGATTAAGCCATTGTTTTTGATAAAAACAGAAGGATGGATAAATAGATTTGAAATGCCACAAAGTTCATATATTTCCTCATGTTCAGTAAATATATCTTTTGTGGACCATGGTTCACTTGAATTCCCTGAATGAATTTCTTTGAATTGCATTTCCGTAAACTCCTCTTTTTTATATTTCAATTGAATATACACGCATACTAAGGTATGCAATCTATGCTGCACCTGCCGTCAGTGGCACTGTCTGCATGCTTATGTTTATCCACTGTTATTCCGCTGAAGTCTCGCTAAGCAACTATAAATTTTCTCTGCTGATGGCTTTTAGTTAGCATTTTAGTTGAATGTTTGTTGTTGTAGTAAGTGTTGGGTATGTCTTCACATACAGATACAAATTGAGGTGTTTTTTTTCATTGAGAGTACAGAATAACAGCCAAATTCAATTTGCCCCTTTAACAGAAAATTCTTCATCATATATGCTGCTTATGTCTCTCAAAAATCATGTGATTTCTTCCAATGAACAGAAAGGGGTTACTGAGAAAATGTCAAAGCTGCTCTTTTCTGTAAAATGTGATTTATGTGCATATATGCATATATGTCAGGTTTTCTTGGTTTACCAAGAAAAAGCATTTAGGTTAGATTTTAACCATGCTAAATATAATACTTTATCACACATAATATAAAGTAGTCTCTTGTAGTTGGTTGTTGTATTGACTGGCCTTAACACAAATACACTGTTTTGCACCTGTGAGCCCTCATTCCCCCTTTAACACACACACAGACACACTTGATGCATTTAGAGCATGGTGTCTTAAAACAGAAATGTCATTGTGTTCCAGAGAGGTGTTAGGTTGTCTGGATTTGAGTCTCAGGTTAAACCCCTCTGTAGATCAAATATACAAGCGTAGGCAGAAAGACACGCACACGCACATACAAACACTCACAGCACCTCATACAAGGAAACTCGCATGTACATTTCCTAGAAGTTCACACCTGCTGGGGCGAATAATCCCTGCGTTTCTTGTGTGTGTGTGAGCATTTATGTGCATGTGTGTTTACCTCTGCACACATCTCAATTTTATAAGGCAGGTTTGATAACAGGTGTGTTGGAGAGAGGGAAAGAATTCTCTTGATCTTATGTAACGCACACACACTGCTTTTAACACACTCATAGCTAGCATACATGTGTATGTGTTAGTCGCTCAACAGTCCGTGACTTTGCCAAGGTCTTCACTCTTCATTGTGACCCCAGTGTACTCTTGTGTCTCTCAGATCAAAAATAAATAAGCAAACCACCATAAGATTGGCTTTCTATTATCCTTTATGGCGTGTTAAGGCCTGGGTGTACCAGTTTTTCTGCGTTCCACTCCATCTCATGCACAAATCAACCGGTTGTACTAGGATTCTTTTGATGATGAAAGTTGCTCTTTTGATGATGGCAGTGTGTGGATCGTCGCAGAACGCAGATGGCCAGAGTAGACACTTAAAGGGTTACTCCACCCCAAAATGAAAATTTTGTCATTAATCACTTACTCCCATGTCGTTCCAAACCCGTAAAAGCTTTGTTCGTCTTCGGAACACAATTTAAGATATTTTGGATGAAAACCGGGAGGCTTGTGACTATCCCATTGATTGCCAAGTAAATAACACTGTCAAGGCCCAGAAAAGTATGAAAGACATCGTCAAAATTGTCCATCTGCCATCAGTGGTTCAATCTGAATTTAATGAAGCGATAAGAATACTTTTTGTACGCAACGAAAATAAAAATAACGACTTTATTCAACAATTTGTCTCCTCCGCATCACCATAGTGCCATTTTGGAGAGTATCCACTGAACGCAAACAGTGTACGCTGTTCCGTGTCAGCCGCACTGCACGGATACATTTTCTAAGTTTTTTTATGCTTGGATTTGAACAAAAACAGCATATCCATGTGGTGCGACTGACACAGAACAGCATACGCAGTTTGCGTTCAGTGGATACTCTCCAAAATGGCGCTACGGTGATGCGGAGGAGACGAATTGTTGAATAAAGCCATTATTTTTATTTTTGTCTTTCATACTTTTCTGGGCCTTGACAGTGTTATTTACTTGGCTGTCAATGGGACAGTCACAAGCCTCCAAAATATGTTAAATTGTGTTCCGAAGACAAACAAAGATTTTACGGGTTTGGAATGACATGGGGGGGGGGGGGGGTAAGTGATTAATGACAAAATTTTCATTTTGGGGTGGAGTAACCCTTTAATGTTTAGTTACGTAATCGATTAGATAGCACTGACACTATTGGCACTATTTAGTTGAAATGTTTGATGTTGTAGTAAGTGTTGGTCACTATTTTTGTTTTCTTTGCACACAAAAAGTATTGTCATAGTGTCATAAAACCAGGTTTGAACCACATGGACTATTTTAACAATGTCCTTACTACCTTTCTGGGTCTTGAATGTATCAGTTGTGTTGCTGTCTATGCAGGGTCAGTAACCTCTCAGGTTTTATTAAAAATATCTTAATTTGTGTTCCAAAGATGAACAAAGGTTTTTTTCTTGTTTGGAACAACATGAGGGCGATTAATTAACAGAATTTTCATTTTTGGGTGAACTATCCCTTTAACATCAGCTTGTGTTATTTAAATGTCTATTCAAGTAGTTGGATCATGATTTAGCTGTCATATTACAGGATACATTTTTTTTTTTAATTATTAACTCTGTCCTTGCTAATAGTTTGTCCTAAACAATGTATAAAACTTCTAACTATAGAATAAATGAGATGTGAAAGAAAGGAGGAAAGAGCATGATGACTGTACTCTATTTGAGTGCTGTCAGTCATTAAAACATGTTCTGTTGAGAGTGTTTATATTTTTAGAGTACACTGAGACCCTAAGAGGGGAGCATGGGACTATTTGTACATCAGTATGGTAGTTATGCCCGCTATGTGGACTGACTCGGACACGTGTGTGTGCTTGAGCATGCATGTGTGTGTCTCATGGGTGATGTATGTGCGTGCAAAGCGATGAGTATAGCTGCATGTATATGCTGGTTGTTGTGTATACAGTATGTTGGCATTTGCACTGGTGCATTCTGTGGAGTCTAAAAGTATAAGACAACAAATTTAAATTATACAGATGTTTTTTTTTTTTCTTTATGGTGATATATAAGAAATAAGAAATATTTAAACACCCTACAAGCAAAAACAGGTTCCCTTCATGCACATAAAACTAACACAGTTGAACATATTTATACTGACAGATAGCCCGTGGGGTTTCCAGTCTTTCTGCAGGAAAACATTTATTGATATCTATCCTGAAAAACTAAGGGATGAGTTGAGAATGGCAAAAATATGAACTGCTCATCCATGCACAGAAAGAAATAAAGATGTGTGTATTGATCGCAAGGAAATGAGCAGCTCTTGGCATAACTGTAGATGGTGTGAGGTAAACAGCTTTTAGATTTTATGGATACCAACTGATATATTACATATGAAGACAGTGACAGTGAGATTTTACTGAGATTACAAATTGCTAAAAACTGAAATTATGATATTTGTTGAGAACTTAAATTTGAGACTTATTTATTTATTTAATGGTTTCATTTTGTGTGTTTGTCAAATTTTTGGACCATTTTTCTGACATTTATATTTAAATGGGCCATTTTGCTGTTGTCTTTAGGATTTCTATGTATGTCCTATTCACTTGTGAAATGATAAACAATGTTGTCATGTCTAGTATCCAATTGTCAATATTTTTCAATAACAGCTTCTTTGCAGAGCCTGCATTACATTGTGGCAGGATCACAAAGGAATCTGTGCTGAAATGTGCCATGGAGTCTTTCAAGTTTGGCCTGATGTGATCTGGGACATTGTTAAAAATTAGCATCCCCTCTTCCAGAAACAGCACATCATTTGGAAGCAATCTACAACAAATGCTTAATTATAAAACTCGAAATACGTTTCTAATTTGAAATTACTTTACATAGAGTAGTACATCAAACTCATTTATTTGAAAAGATTTTTCATGATATGTTCCTTTTAATGATATTTGACCGAGCACATGCACACACATGGTAAGCGAGCACAGTTTAGCCTTAGAGGCAGGGTAGATGTAGTTCCAGTTCATTACGGCTGGTCTTAATTAATTCAGGAGCTCCAAATGATGTCTGAAAATTCAATTCAGGGTTGATCTAAACACTAGTTTACCCCTTGGGTAAATCTATAGAAGCCAAAGGGTCAACAAGTACATCTTTCAGTCCCTAATAGAGGGGCTCAAACATAAGCTCCCCCCGGACACTATAGAGGAATGGTAGAGTTGAAGAAGGAGGGTGTTCTGGAAGGAATAGGTGGCTATCTATCTATCTATCTATCTATCTATCTATCTATCTATCTATCTATCTATCTATCTATCTATCTATCTATATTTGTATGGCACTTTTCATACATGATCTGCAACTCATTGTACTGTACTTCACATGGGCATAAAAAGAAACACTGACAAAACAATTCAAACAATATCGATACATTGTACTCAAAAACAACCTAAGAAGTTCACAAGAGAAAGAAAGAAAGAAAAAAAAGAATCCTGAAAAATATATTACAGTTTCCAACTGTTTTCAAGATTGAAGGTAATAAGAAATGTTTCTTGAGCATCAGATCAGCATTTTAGAACGATTTCTGAAGGATCATGTGACACTGAAGACTGGAATAAATTCAGAAACAGTTCTGAAAAGACTGAAAAACATCAGCTTTGCATTCATCATTTTAAAATATACTACTATAGACAGTAATTATTTTAAATTGTTATAAAGTTTTATAATATTTCTGATTTAAACATATTTTTTGATCAAGGAAGTGCAGCCTTGGTCAGCATAAGAGACTTCTTTCAAAAATATTCAAAAATCCTGAACTTTTGAACAGTAGTATGTAGTTTAATTGTAATTAACTTAGCAGTAAAGTAAATCAAGTAAACATATGTGTTTATATGTGTGTGTCTAGTGAGTGGTATAACATTCTCTTACTGAAGCTAAAACAGAATTTGTAGATATTTTGATTCACGTCGACAGACGTAGCCTCTCCAGACTCGTTGTCGATTCTTAGGAAGATGGTTGGGAGAGTGCAATGGATATAAATTTGTATGTTTATAGTATAAAAGAAAGAGACAGCAGTGTCTATGTGTTTGTAAAAGGCTGCGTTAATGGCTATTTTCTCTTCAAACCCTGTCTTGAATAATTCATTCCCATTTTGAATCACATTCTGCCAAAAGTTAACATGATCATTAACTTTCTGTGATTCCTACTGTACAGCTTATCCTCTGTCCCTGTCTGTATTATTCCCATCATCTCATCTCAATGTCTCGAGGTGTTAGCTAGCAGATTGCAGCTCCATTAACTTGAATCTCGCTCTCTATTTCTTTCCATCCTCTTCCAGATTTCATCTATCCATGCTCGCTCGTCATTAATTAGTTTTCCCATCTTCATATTTCGTTTGATGGAGGAGTGAGAAAGTGTGCATGGACCCCCAGAGTTCTGTTTGTGCTGACTCAACACACATTCACTTATAATTCAGACTCCTGTCACAGACTGATTCGCAGAGGTTGGGATTTCGTCTAATTGCATTGTGTGGCCCCCTGCGATGGTTCTGAGGATGGGCAGGGCCGCTCTGTGCTTTCAGGGACTCCCTCGTCAGCAGAAAAAGTGATGGGTGGTACGACGGTAAGGGAGGGGGAGATGTGGTGCGGTCGAGACCGAAGTGTCTCTGTGGGAGAACAAAGTGTAATTAAAAGACTCTTAATGGATCTATTAATGAATGAAACATCCAAGAGCCTGCCTGAGTGTGTCTATGTGTGTGCACTCGGCATCTGCTAACACCACTTCAATTTCATATGGTTTCTGCGTGGATGAATACGCAAGAGTACATTCTCCAACGCTATTACAGCTTCCTTCATTTTTGCCTTACTCTAACAGTTAAAATCCAATCAACGCATAGCACGCCTCACTATTCAGGAACATGATTTGTGAAGCTTTGTGGAAGTTTAAAAAAACTTGAGTCACCCTTTTTCACATCTGTTTGGTTTTATCTTACAGTTTTTCTTTGGGAAGTTAAGGAGTGTTGTGGTAAGCAATATTGTTTTAGAGGTCTATGTCAATTTTCTGTTCCTTCTCATTCATACTGAAGAATTATGTTATTAATGAAACGCTGGTCACACTTTAGTTTGGGAACCAGTTCTCACTATTACCTACACCTTTTACCTCAATAAACTTAAATTTAGGTATGGGGTAGGATTTAAGGATCTCAAATCTTAATATGTGCTTTATAATTAGTAATAAACAGCCAATATGCTAGTAATATGCATGCTAATAAGCAACTATTTAATAGTGAGAATTGGTTCCTAAACTAAAGTGTTAGCAAAACACTAAATAGCATTAAACAGCATTGGCATGCTTCTTTATGTACATACAGTGAGTCTAGTCATCCTCTTTACCAATGATTATTTTGATTCACACTTATACATATTCACATGCTTGTTTATATTCAGACTATGTTGAACTCTTGTAATAGATAGAAAAATAGAATAGCTTATAATTTGTAAGCTTTGAATGGGAACTCAATCCCAGCCTCCGCTTGTCCTCTCATTCACCATTAGCTCTTTCCAAGGTCACTGGCTGTATGGTAAACACAGCGTCTGAAATATAAATGACTTTTTTACTGCAGGTCACACTGCCATTGTTCCTAATACGTTCTTAAGCTTTGATTTGCCATATAAATGTTAAATGCCAGTCGAGGGAGGAAGTGGTAGATGTATTTGAGTGTGCTTATGGAGGGGTTAGCATAGCGTGTCACTGCCCTGTGTAGGGCAACAATTTTGGCGTTGGCAGTCAAGTGTAAAAATTAAAAAATGAAGCTCTGGGTCAAATAAATGGTGACGGGGAGAGAAAGGGAGTCCCTTACCTTCTTAGAATTTTTAATTCACTTAATTTTATTTGGTTAAATTACTAAGAAATTTTAATTGCGATTATATCTTAAATTAGATTTGTTTGTATTACCCCTTTGGCAAATAGTTTTCTTTTCTTGTTTTAAGCATAAATCTAACATAATATAGTGTGGTTTACACTTAAAACAAATAATAATTTGGCAGGACAAACAATAATAATAAATATATTGATTGTTCTTTTCATATGTGTGCACCCAAAATACAGTGAAAATATTAATACTGTGAAACATTATTGCAATTTAAAATAACTGTATTCTATTTTAACATATTTTAAAATGTAATTTATTCCTGTGAAAAGGTTGAATTTTCACGAGCTATTACTCCAGTATTCAGTGTCACATGATCCAGTCCTTCAGAATGAAATAGAACTACTGTCACTTTTGGTCAATTTAATGCATCCTTGCTAAATAAAATAAAACTAAATGTATAAAATTAAAAATCTCACTGTCTCTGTTTAATTCTTATTTGTGGGATTGTAACATTGGGTCTATATCACTAATGGTGGCATATTAGTTTGGATTTTACTTTATGATTTCATTGGACTATGTGCATTCAGCTTTATAGTAAAATGTATAACAGCTGTGCAGGACATCTCTCTGTGCAGGATAATGATTAGAAAAAATCATTTTAAATATCACCCATTTGAATGTATTTTAATGACTGGAAAGAGGTGGATTTAGAGTCAACAAACCAGATATTTAGGGGAACTGAAATGAACGACAAGAGGGTGTGTTTATTCCTATCATACCAGCTGAAAAATACTTCACAAACTAAAGCTAAACAAAAATCTCCACTTCTAAATTAGCTTGAAGAACAAGGGCATGCTGTTAATATTATTGGAAATCTACTTTTCTCCCTCTCTTTTTTTTCTTTCACTGAAAAAGCACTTTTTTACCCACACTAACTAAATCCTCTGGGATAATGTCAGGCAATTAGTTGTGTTTTGTCCAGAATTTCAAGACTGTAATTATTTCATTGATAAGCCTCATTATCATTACATACAGTCAGGAGCCGGCCTTTAAGAAGCTGCCAGGCATTTTCTAAGGGGGTTTCCAGATCCCCTCAAGGATACACTTAAGGAAAGCCCTTCCCCCGTGTAGTCTGGAGAGATTTGTGTGTGGGATACCTGGCAATACCCAGATTCCACATTATCAGTGAATCAATGCAAACGTGGTAGCAATGAATGAATCACCTTTGAGAAGAGTGTGAATGAGAGCAAGAGAGATAGAGGATTGTGGTCACAGGGGAAGCCTCTGCATGTGTGTGCGTGTGTGTGTGTGTGTGTGTGTGTGTGTGTGTGTGTGTGTTCTCATCATGTCTAAACGAGAACAAGTAGTGTACATAAAAGCAATGCCGATGTATCACAATGTTGAACATGAATCACGTCTTCATGTGATAACAGATTCATCAGGAGTGATCCAATTAAGCAATGATGTCCTTACCTTCTCACATACCTTCTCACATATCACACACACACATATATTACAGTATGTCATCTATAGCATTGCAACTTGTCCTGAAGATGGATGGTATTCAGAGATAGATTTGTGTGTGTGTGTGTGTGTGTGTGTGTGTGTGTGTGCATGTCCGTTTTTGATGATTTCCCTCTATTGCATCAGCATGTTTGGTAATTTCTCGTCTTTGTAAGACATAATTGCTAATTTAGTCTACATTTTTTGTATTGAATTATATAATATGTCATATCAATGACTTTATCTCCTCAGCCCATTAGTTCAAATGCTTTGTAGTACATAACATTTGTGTTTCTGATGTTAAAGTTTGTGTTAATTGCAAGAAATGAACTCATTGTGGCTGAACAAATGAGTGAAAAGAGGGATAAGGTGTGTTGTTTTCAGGCTGCTAATGGGACCAAAGAAAAGAATAAGGAACAGACTAGATTAATTAAGGAGTATTGACTCATGAGATTAGGCTAAGGGTGTATGGTGTGTAAAATGTGATTACAGACTGACCTACAGTGAAAAAGGAAGCGGTAGAAATTAGAGGTCAAGAGAAAGGGTTTTGTTGTTGTTGTTGTTTTTTTTCTGTACAAATTTCTAAACTTCCTTTAAAAAATATATATATTTACTTAAGAATATATATTCTATATATTCTCTACAGTACCATTCAAACTTTGAGGGTCAGTATTTATTTATTTGTTTATTTATCTTTTTATTGAAAAGTATTAGATTAATCAAATGTGGCAGTTATTGACATTTTAACATTAAGTTATGTATGCGTGTGCAGCACGCACATAAGCACATACGTACATATAAATATACTGGTGTGATTTTTCAGTGTTTTGAAAGAAGTCTCTTATGCTCACCAAGGCTGCATTTAATTGATCACAAATACAATAAAAATAGAGGAATTTATGTACTATTGTGAAACATTATTACAATTTATAAACTAACCGTTTTCTATTTTAATATATTTTGAAATGTCATTTAATTTAAAAAATTAGAGTTTTTTGTAGCTTTTGTTCTGTTTTCTAGTACAAATGTCTAAACATCCTCTAAAAATATAAATTTACTTTAAAAAATGTGAATTTCTATACAATAGCATTCAAAACTTTGAAACTTTTTTTTTTAAAGAAAAGTATTAAACTGGTCAAATGTGTCAATAAATGACATCAAATGTGACAGTAAATAAAGTCAAATTCCATACATACACACACGCACATGTGTGCATATACGCATACATGCTTATAATGTTGGTTCGTTTTGAAAAAAGTCTCTTATGCTCACCAAAGCTGCATTTATTCAATCAGAAATGCAATAAAAACAGTAAAACTATTGTACTATTGTGAGACATTATTACAATTTATAAAATAACTGTTTTCTGGTTTAATACATTTTAAAATGTCATTTAATTTAATGCCATTTAAAAGTCTTTACTGTCGCTTTTGATCAACTTAATGCGTCTTAATACTAATATACATATTAAAAGTATAAAAATGTACTGATTCTAAACCTTTGAGTGATAGTCTACAGAATAAATAATGTCATGTTATTTTAAATACATTTTCTCAATTTTTTTGATTTGATAATTTTTTAAGGAATATTTAAACATTTGTACTGGAAAACAGGACAAAAAATCTCTCCCCTTTGACCTCAAATTATAATCTCGTAATTTTGCTTCCCAAATGTTTAAAGATCAGTAAAAAGGCTATTTTATGGTGTTGTAGTAAACCCCACCACTGGCATGCTTTCTTGTACATACTTTATGAACTGCTGCATATATTTTCTCAGCACTGTTATAGTAGTGTCTCTTCTTGAGGTCTGTGAATTGTGATTGTTGTGAAGCTAAGTGATGAGGTTCTCGTGCAGTCATGGTTGTCCAGTGCAGGTGAAGTGGCAGGAGGGGGCCAGAACACTTTGGGTCTCCTGTCGCCGTGGTGATGCCGGCTGTTTGGGATGATGTCGTCGCGTTCTGACATCTCCGGCTGCCTGCCCAGCATGTCGTGAGCAAGTCCTAATTTAGAACGTCAGAATTAATACATACACACAATCATTAGAGCGGAACATTATGCACAACTATACTCTAAAAGCTACAACACATATGCACATTTCTTGCTCAACACACCTTTTTGAAGAATACCTCAAATTGTGCCGCTTATTAAAAATAATCTCTGTTTAATTGAAATAGTAATAGGAGGGAATAGAGATGTACTCTCTTTTACCATGGTTCTGTAAGCAGACACATTCAAAAAATGTCAAATCTAGTCTTAAAACTGTCATTTGTAAGTGTTTATCCCTGGCTTAGAGGCAAGACATGTTAGTCAAGCTGAAATGGTATTGCTGTATGTGAATGAAGGACTGAGTAAATGAAAGTGAAGGGAGGAACAAATACGCAGGCCGGCTGTTTTCTTGCTTTTATGACTTCTGACATCACCGCCAGCGCGAGAGAGAGAAAGAGCGGGAGTGGCAGAGACGAAGAAGAACACCTGATTAGCATTGTGTTCATGTCTCACTGCCGTGACTCTGAATGGCTGCGAGAGAGCAAAAGAACATGGGCGAGAAGGGAGGAGAAGGACAGAGCGAGGGAAAGAGCCAGCTCAGCACTTTCCAGAGGCCAGGGCGCAGGAAAGAAGAGAGGCTGGTGGACCTGGGAAGAGAAAGAACGCAGACACAGGGACACACACACGCACACACACTTCTCACAGGCTGATTGCTTCCCTCTCTTTTCATCTCTCTCTCTATTTCCCGACTCTTTGGCTAAGGTTAATACAGCAGGATGGCAGTATCAGGAACAACTGTTGTTCTATAGGTAAACTCTGTCTCAGTCTCTATGTCTGTATCTTGGAGGTTAACAATAGAACAATACCTCACGACAGAATAAAGCAAGACTCCTTACAGCTCACCCACTGAGGCATCATGCACCTATTTTTTTGAAGGGTAAAATATGTTTGTATATATATATATATATATATATATATATATATATATATATATATATATATATATATATATATATTGAAGCTACTTTTTTAATTTAGTTTTGTATTTAGATTACATTTTCCATTATTTAACATTCCCTAATACAGTAGCAAACACTTAAAAACACTAATCATTTAAGAACAATAATATCCATAGTTCTAAATATAAAATCCAGTTTTTATATAAATTATAATGTTGTGATAATAAAATTCATTTGTTTAGTAGCTTTTAAAACATCATTTAATTTTTTGTGTTTTATATTTATTTATTTAGACAAGATATTGTAGAATTTCAATATAGGTTATTATATCATATGTAATTATGTAATAATGTCCACTGTTCAAAAGTTTGGTGTCAGTAATATTTTTTTAAAGAAATGAATAGTTTTATTTAGAAAGGATATTAAATTGATCAAAATTGACCTTGATCAAAAGTGAAATGGTTACAAAATATTTCAAACAGATGCTCCTCTTTTAATCATTCTATTAATCAAAGAATCCTGAAAAATGTATCAGTTTCCAATGAATAAATAAATAAATTTAACCCTTTAACTGTAACTGCCCCCCCCCCTCCCCATTTTTGAACATAGACGTGAAAATGCACTATCCAAACTTAAATTTCTATAATTCATGAATGAAAACATTTTGTAATATGATTTTGATTAACCATTTCCATGGTAATGCAATGTCTGATATTAAAATGGCTTTCACAGGATGAATTTTGATGTTTTAAGTTTTCAATTGATAAATAATCTATGATGATTTCTAAAGCAAGATGAGAAAAAGGCAACGAAAAAAGATTTTTTGTGACAAAGGTCAGAACTCCTGTTATGATGTAGATTTTTGAGGTATGCTCTTGTCATAAATTGATCTATTACTGTTCCTACATAATTTGTAATAAAAAAGTGATAAAATATCTAGGAGTCTTAGACCTTTCCAACGATATATAGTTTGTCATGATTGGATTAGGATTTATTGTAATATAGTGAAGTAAACAATAAAATAATAAAACAAAAAATAATAAAATAAACTAATAAATAAAATATTAAGCATGCAGCACAACTGTTTTTAACATTGATAATAAGAAGAAATGTTTATTAAGTGCCAGTCATTTCTAATGACTGTTTAATACCAAATACTGAAAATTTAGCATTGCTATTATGCAAATAAATTACATTTTAAAAATATTAAAATAAAAACTTATTTTAAATTGTAATAATATTTCACAATATTACTCTTTTTACTGTATTTTGATCAAGTAAATGCATCCTTGGTGAGCACAAGAGACTTTAAAACAGCATTTAATAAACATCTCATTTAAAAATCTCACCAAAACCTAAACGTTTGTATAGTAGTGTATATGTAAAGATAAACTTTACTTTCTGTATTTTAGGCAACCACTTTTTTTACCAATAGTAATGGTGCAAATGAATTATTAAAGTTTCAGATAATTGTATTTGAAAGTTATGTCAAGCTCAAAAAACTGAGAGCATTTAAAATGGCTTTAAGCTTTTGAAATCACACACACAAGCATCTAAAATTAGAGGAAAAACTGGAAAGTGATGCATACACAGACACAGCAGACTGTCTCAGACGTGAGATGTGTGTGTATGCAGCAGTAATGGTCATTAACTAATGCATGGTGGGAGTGTGTAAGGCAAAGAGAGCTTTGGGTCAGAAGGCACTGACGCAAATACTCACACCAGACCAGCCCTCTATCATCACATCATCTGTCTCTGTCACGCTGTGTGCTAGTATGACCACACACACATACACAATAAGCCATTGCAATGGGGTGCTGGTGTGTAAACCTTCAGTAGCATCTAAAGTAATGTAGAAAGCTCAAGTGGTGAAAGGACAGATGGAGATATCTGGGTTGTTGTGTCCTGAGGTGAATGTTCAGTGAGCCTTTTACCTCTGGATGAATCGAAAGAGAAACAAAAAGATGCCTGGATTGGTTTTGTTAAGCCCTGTTGACACTGGCAGTGATTTTATCACTGGAGGTCTCCAAGTCGCTGTTGGTCACTAGTTTGTTGTTGTGGAGTTGGATGGATGCCCAAACATGATTGGTGGGCTGTGTAACTAAAATGTTGAGAATTTGATGGCAAAGAAGAAGGATACGGTTGTATTTTGGAATTGCTAAAAATGCAATAGTGGCATATATAAATACAGAAGTGCATAATGCATGAATGTAACTAGAATATCAACAATCTCTGACACTGTTTTCCACACATTTTTTTAATCTACTCCTCTATGTAGACAGAGGCAGATCAGCAGATCATTAAGAATGAAATCATAGAGTAAATGTTTACTTTCCTGCTTATAATATTAACAGTATCATTCATTATCTTTCTTTCTTTCTTTCTTTCTTTCTTTCTTTCTTTTTCAGTGATGTCTTATATTTTCCTCTCATCTCTTTCTTGTGTTATTTTCACTTTGTTCTCTGGTGGCAGCTTCTTTTCTTTGCCATCTCCCTCCCTTCCCTGCATTCTCTCATCCCGCTATCGGCAGGCCTCAGACATGTCCCAGCTCGTTTAGACACAAATCATTAAGCTTTACAGAGGAAAAAAGGCCCATTAGTCTGATTTTAATTAATCCCAAACTGCACATTCCTGTCTGTTGTGACCTCTGTGTGTGTGTATATGTATGTGGCTGTTTTTCTTGACATTCCCCTACATTAACATCCATTGACAGAAAGAAAGACTGATAGATAGATAGAATGAATGAACAATAAAATTTAACGATGGATGGATGGAGATAGATATGGATGAATGATGGATAGAGATGGATGGCTGGAAAAAAACAGTACAATGATCTAACAATGGATGGATGGATGGATGGAGATGGATTTACATGTATGGAATTATACAAGGATCTTAGGATGGATGGATGGATGGATGGATGGATAGGGGTAGATTTGAATGGATGGATAGAACGATAATATGATTTTACTATGATAGAGAGATAGAGATAGATGGATGGATGGATAGTTGATCAACAGTTGATAGATTTGAATGGATGGATAGAATGATACAATGATCTAACGATAGATAGATAGATAGATAATGTTCATATAGATAGATAGATAGATGCATACATGCATACATCATAGATACATAGATAGTTACATAGGTCTGAGTTTGACTCAGTTGTTTGGAGAGAAATGTGAGAGTTGTTCCCAGGGCAAGTGATTGATTGTCCAGCTAAATATTGTCATTACAGCTTTGGCTAGCTCTGCCCCGCCCCCCCCTTCATTACTCACAGTCACATTAGGCCGCTGGGAGCGTCCACTGTAATTTTATGCACTTTAGCCCAATGCGTCCTCTGAATATGAAGCATGCACTTGTACGCTTCCACTCCAGTTAGCTTGGCACAGACAATATTGTGCTTGACAAGTATATTTTTGTAATTGAATGCAAAACATGAAGTAGTCTGCGGGCTTTTAATATGAAGAGGCAGTTGAGAGGAATCAGAATTATGTTTATAATAAAACAGATGATTTATGTGCTTTTAGTTTTGTTGAGTGGGACTGTTTTGTTGAATTTGAACTGTATTTGTTCAAATAGCTTTTGACCATTATACAATACAGAGTTATTCATCTATTAGTAGTTCTGCATTGCACATGTTCACTTTATACAATGGACATTTTAACACTTAAGTTTTCTTACAAAGTTGGGTCACACTTTATTTTAAGGTCCAGTTCTCACTATGACTACGACTTTTGCCTCAATAAAATCCTAATTTGCTGCTTATTAATAGTTAGTAAGGTAATTGTTAAGTCTAGCTATTGGGTAGGATTAGGGATGTAGACTATGGTCATGCAGAATATGTGATTTATATGTACTAATAAACAGCCAATATGTTATTAATAGGCATGCGTGGTCCCTATACTAAAGTGTAACCCAAGTTCTTTTGCTTCTAGCATTGAAATGTGCTGTAACTACCATTCAAAAATTTGGGGTCAGTAAGATTTTTAAAAATGTTTTTGAAAGAATTCTCATGCTCACCAAGGCTGCATTTATTTGCTAAAATTACAGTAAAAATAGTAACATTGTGAAATATTGTTACACTGTAAAATGTTTTCTATTTGAATATATTTTGAAATGTACTTTATCCAGTGACTAATATTATTATTATTATTCCTGTGTGTTTTCAGTGTCCATTATTGCAGACTTCAGTGTCACATGATCCTTCAGAAATCATTCTAATTTGCTGATTTGGTGCTCAAGAAACATTTCTTAATTTATTAATGTTAAAAACAATTGTGCTGTTTTAATATTTTTGTGAACTGTGTGTTTGCACAGTTTTCTGAAAAACATCGCTTTCAGGATTCAGATGACTTGAAAATAAAACAAACAAACAAAAAAAAAACAGCATTTATACTGTTTTTACTTTTATAACAATGTAAACAGTGTTTACTGTGTGGAGACGTGCTGAAATCGCGTTTGGTCTCGTACTGCATCGCTTCCCTTGTCAGTGTCGGGCGCTTGCTTAGCAATTTGTTGCATTAACAGGAAAGTGTGTGCAGCTGAATTGGAGTAGTGTTTTGTTAGATGGGTATGAAAAAGCTTAGTTTACCGCGGCAGCGGTCGTGTGAAGACCGAAGAGTAAAGACCATCGACTCTACCGTGCGACTCCAATTCGGACAGGGACACCGACAAAGGATATAAGTATCACTTTAATTTTTCCTCTTTCCTACTACTTGTTTCACTTCTGTTTCAGTTTTTATAACCATTTCTTACTATGTGTTAGTAAGTTGTTGTTGCTGTTTTTAAAACAAGTATGTTTGGCTCAGTGTTGATGTCTGTATTGGTTGTTTATTAAGTTATAGTTTTATTTAATTTTAGTTATTTTAGTACTTCATACTACATGGAAATGAAATAATATATATATTGCATTTATTTTTATATGTATGTATGTATATGTATATGTGTGTGGCTGTACATACACGTCGTTGTTTTTTGGTGTTTGGCTTAGTGTTATGTTAGAAGCATTATTATACTCATACCTTTTGTTGTTTTAATATTTTAAATTGTTTTCAGCTTTACTTTTTTGTTTTCATTTAAATGTTTAGTTTTTGAAATGTTGTATGCATTTTTCATTTTTATTTAATTTCTTTATTTTCTTAAATGTGTGTGTTTATATAGTATTTACAGAGTTTTGACTTTTAGTTTGTTACTTTTTCTTATTTGTAAGTCGCTTTGGATAAAAGCGTCTGCTAAATGACTAAAAGTAAAGTAAGTAAAAGTAAAGTAAAAGCCTTTACTGTAACTTTGGTCAAATTTAATACATCCTTACTGAATAAAATGACTTACCTCAAACTGAAACATAAGTATTTTATCAATTTACTCCAATGTATGTGAGTAGGGCACTCTTTTAAATTCAGGTATGCAAAAATCTGTAAAAAATCCCCAAAATGCTGCAGAGCTCAAGGGGTTAAAGTTATACGACAAAAAAGCAGACTTCTTATTTCTAAGGGTTAGAGAAAGTAAATGATAATCAAAAACTATAAAATATGTCTGTTTTTGGCACAAGCACATTGTAAGTGGATTTCAATTTTAAAAAAAAAAGATTTTTAAAAATCTATGATATGACCCTTTTAATGTGCTCACATGCTGGATAATAAATGCAGTCTTATTTCGGTTTGTATCTCTCTTCGTCTCTCTCCTCCACTCTCCATTTCTTGCTCCAAATGAAATATGGCAGTGCAGGAGCCAGACTTTTGTTAGGATCTGTTGTTCCTGAAAGCTTTATCGATGCTTTGCGTGAAGTATGAGAGTCTTCCTCTTTTATTTAGCATGTGAATGTCTTCCAGTAAAATAACCGTGTCATAACTTCTGCCCACCCTCTTGTTCTCCCTCCGTAACGCTCGTTCACTTTTCTCTCCCCCTCGGGAAGGCGACGACTCCATCTCCAGCTGATTGGTTGATGTATGGTGTTATTCAGAGAGATGCAAAACCACATAACTCACCCTGACGGAGCTTACAGGAGAGATAGCGAGGCATAGAGAGGCAAAGGAGATCTCAAACCAGGTGATGTCCCCGATGGGCCAATGTGTCTGTGTAACTTTTGTTGAAGCCTGGGCTCTTGGCAGACTGGCATCCCTGCACGCACGCACTCAAACGCACATCAATATCACCCATCAGGAGTGCCCTTCACACCCTCTGTCCCTGGAGATGGGTTTTATGGTTATGCAGTGCAGACTGAAGACAGAGAGGGCTTGTGTATCAGCACCGCTCTGTGTGTGGCTTTCAAAGCGTGTCACGGCAGCGCTACTAAAGAGGCTGACAAAGACGGATCTGTGGGGAATTTCCTACACAACCCGAATCAACCGAGTCAGAGGAGATGAAGGAAATGTGCCTTATCGCGGCAGAATATGCGAGTTTAATCTATGAATATCGTTATTTGCCGCCTCTTTGCTTTGTGTGGAGCCTTTAATGCGAAAGCGCACACATATTTCTTTCCCGGCTTCTGTGAGCGGTGATTTGTCTGTGGACTGTGGCGGTGGCAGTCAGACACTCTGCCATGTAGCTGAATGTTAAAACTGTAGTTTGGCCCCTCAGGGCCTCACCTTCAGAACTGATCAATGGACACTAGCAAATAGAGGCCTGCAGAGAGAAAGACCAAACTATTTCTGCAGTGTTTTACATAGAGGGAGTGCTGAGAGGAAAAGGGAGAGGCACAAAAAGTGAGCGTTTGTGAAAAAAGAGTGACAGAAAGAAAAAGAGATTACTAAAAGCTCTAACGCTGAAAAGTTTGAGGTCTGTAAGATTTTTTTTATGCTTACCAAGGCTGCAATTTATTTGATCACCAAATGCAGTAAAAATGTAGTAATAATGTAAAATATTGTTACAATTTTAAATAATAGGGGTTTTTTATTTTAATATATTCTAAAATTTAATTTACTCCTGTGATGGCAAAGCTGAATATTCCCCAACCATTACTCCAGCCTTAAGCACTACATGATCCTTCAGAAATCATTTTAATTTGCTGATTTGCTGCATATAATAAATGTTAATATTATAAATAATATTATTTATATAAAATAAAAACAATTTTGTAAATACTTTTCAAATATATTATTATTTATTATATTTTGTTTACCATTTTTCTTTCTCTAGACTCTAGGCTCTGAACGGCTGCTGCAACAATAGACGTTTTACCTGTCATCTGTGCTTTTAATGGGATTACTTAATATTTAAAGAGCAGCCTGTGTTTACACTTGAAATCCACCTCAAAAAAGCTGCATGTTATTTTTGTAGAAGTATTGTTGAAGGTCGTTAGATAACACCATTTGAACACATTTAATATTCTTTTACTTTATTCACCTCAGATTTTCAGACACGTCACATCAATGGTAATGTCATTTATGCTATTAAAAATTGAATTTCTGTAAATGTGCCAGTTTAGTTACTGTTAGTAATTAAGCAACTGTATGCACACCTATAGCTGTTAGTTTCCTATAGTAAAGCATATGATTTTAATATACATACTTTAGCACAGTGACATCTCATATAGTTGTCTTATTATTGTCTCATATTAACCTTCCTGTACCATTACCAGTGTCCCTCTTGTGATGTTTTACACAGATCTCCAACAGACTGCTAGGCACATCCCTTACCAGCTGTTATAGTTCATTTGAACATCTATCACCTCCCTTCTCCTTCAAAAACCCCATAAAACCAGAAGATATTTTATTTGGTCTTTTTAATTTTTAGTAACCTTTCTATAGCAGAGAAGAGAGCCCTCTCTTAGCAGATAGCCCAAAATTGCCCTTAAAATATTACTATAGAAGTACCATGGTACAGTGGTATCAGATGGCACTTCGATATGTAGTATACCCTGGTACTGAATGATTATAACAGTACCATATTGTACCATAATATTTAAAGGGATAGTTCACACTAAAATAAAATTATGTCATTGTTTACTCACCCTCTTGTCGTTTCAAACTTGTATGACTTTCCTTCTGTGGAACAAAAAATAAGTTATTTTGACTTCCACTGACTTCAATGTGAATGGCAAAAAAATATAATGGAAGTCGGTGGGAATCTAAACTGTTTTTCTTCAATATATCTTCTTTTGTGTTCAACAGAAAAAAGCACACACACATACAGTACACACAGGTGTGAAAGGACATGAGGGTGAGTAAACAATGATAGAATTCATTTCAGGGTGGACTATCACTTGTCAGTTGGTTACGGTTTTATGTAATACATTTGAACAATTCCTCTGTTTCTCTTTCTAGAATGAATTCAAATGATGTTATAGCAGTTCACTGAACTCTTTTGTGTAGTTTGTTTTGTTGGTGCTGAAAACTCTGAGAAGGAGATAAAAGACAGAGAAGCCGTGAATGTTTTGTTCCTGTTATTACACCGCAGTCCATTGTCCAGTACAGACAGAAACAACTTCTTATCTTCTTAATGTGCTTTGTAAACATGAATGCTTGTATTTGAGTTTGTTATGGCTGACACAGTACAAATCTTTTGAGGTAAGCTGTAAAATTAAATATGTATTGACTGGTTTGTGCGTGTGTGTGTGTGTGTGTGTGTGTGTGTGTGTGTTTGTTTGTGTCTTTCTTAATTCAGTCATCCTGATATAACCTCCACTGTTGTAGCACCAACATGTATCTTGATGCACTGAGATTTCCTTTTCTCGCTTACATAGGCACATGTCTAATGAAATGTTATCTCTTTTTTTCTCAGAGCCTCAGCTGAAAGGTATCGTCACACGTCTGTATTGTCGGCATGGCTTCTACTTGCAAATGTTACCCGATGGCACCTTGGACGGCACAAAGGACGAAAACAGCTCCTTCTGTAAGTGTGTGCTCGTATATATGTAGGTGTGTGCGTCTGTGCGTGTGCTCAAATCTTTTTTGAACACATATTTTGAAAGCTTTAAAAAAAATCCTGTTAACCTTACCTGAACTCACTATCACATTACAACCCACAGATTATAGTAGGAAACAAACATCAAAGTGTGGCAGGTCTCTCGCTCATGCTCTCTCTCTCTTTGCCTGTGTCTGTTCCTGTGGAGTATAATGCCTTGCCCTCCTCACAGCAGTATAAACCAGCATCCACAACAGCCAGATATGTGCAATGTCCTTTTCACAGCATGTTCAGGAGATTTTTTGTTCAGAGGTTGCTATCATAGCCCAGTAGACCTAGGAGGCCTGGAGACCAGGCTTGGGCAAAGTTTAGAACTGAAGAATTGGCTCATCTTCAATTCATGAATGTGAATTTGAATTTAATTGGTCACAAATGACATCTATCTATCTATCTATCTATCTATCTGTCTGTCTGTCTGTCTGTCTATCTATCTATCTATCTATTGTTTTATTGTTCTATCATTGTATCATTCTGTATATTGTTCAATTGTCCTATCTACAGTTTTTATCTATCTGTCTCTCTATCTATCTATCTATCTATCTATCTATCTATCTATCTTTTTATTGTTCTATCATTGTATCAGTCTAGATATTGTTCAATTGTCCTATCTCCAGTGTTTATCTACACTGAACAAAATTATAAACGCAACACTTTTGTTTTTGCCCCCATTTTTCATGAGCTGAACTCAAAGATCTATCACTTTTTCTATGTACACAAAAGGCCTATTTCTTTCAAATATTGTTCACAAATCTGTCTAAATCTGTGTTAGTGAGCACTTCTCCTTTGCCGAGAT